>CABHPH010150641.1:0-27674 GCA_902168325.1 Peromyscus nudipes
AAAAAAATAAATAAATAACAAATATTTTATAATACATTTTAGAGAATTCTGTTTGTTATAATCAGTTTCAGTTGTCAACGTGAAACACCTGGGAAGAGAGAACCTCCACTTAGGTATTGCCTTCACCAGACTGACCTAGGGGCGAGTGTGGGATAGTTTCTTGTTTAGTAACTGAAGTAGGGTGTCTTAACCCACTGTGGGCAGTCCCAACCCTAGGCAGGTGAGCCTCAGTTGTATAAAAGGTAGCCGAGCAAGCTGGAGTAAAGAAGCCAGGATGCAGTGGTACTCTTCGTTGTCTCTGCTTCAGTCTCTGCCTTCCGGTTCCTGCTTTCAGTTCCAGCCTGCATTTCCTCGCGCTGCATTTGGTTACGGCCAATAACGTAGAGGAATCGATGGGGCAATGGAACTTACATGACTGAGGTTTGAAACAAATGTTTCTAATGCCTAGGTTTTAGAAATAATATCCATCTCATATTTTGTGTGTAGTGGAGTGTACTTTAAGAAAAGATAATATTCTGTAATTGAAGATATTTAAAAAAATAAACTAGAGGAATACAGAGGGTCTTCATATGTTTATCATTGTAACCCATTTCGTGATAGTTGCAAATATACTTTGTGTATACTGAACACTTTATGCTCTACTAGATTAATAATTTTTGTTAATTAACTCATTAATTACAACCAGATATTCTGAAAATGGTCGATTGGTTATTCTTTATTAAATAATACATCTATATTGTCATGAATTACAATGATTGTTTAAAAAATATTATACAGCTAAAGACAATTTATTTTAAATTGTTTTGCTACTGATTTTTCTAAGAGAATTTTTGGGTTTTGTAATGACTATTTAAACACAATAAACCATGGTAAATCAACTAACTCACCATTACTCCATAACTGTTTGCTAGTTACTATTTTCAGGGTGAGTGTTAAATAATGTTGCTGTTTATTAAGATCCTATATCAAATAATCAGAATTGAAATATATTATCTCTTTGTTTTATATTTTCACAGTACCTTATCATGGAATTATATCTGTATTTATTTCAGGAGTATAAACTGAAAAAAATGTTTGTTGATTTCTTGTTTTAGAGATTTTCTTTTCTTTGTGATGGGCACATTATCTGAGGTTCTTAGATATGGATTCAGTATAAGGCCTGAGTAATAAAAGGAACAGCTGAGACTTGAGAGTTTAGGTCAGCAAAGCATTTCATAAAATGGGTCACAGGTTACAGGGAGAGAACATTCAAGGGGAAAGCAAAGGGCATGATGGGTCAGAAAAAAGTGATATGGCATTATGTAACAGGGTTTCCAGCGGGGAGTGCAGTATTATAGAAGAAGAAGAAAACCACAAACTCAACTGCTTTTAAAATTAACCCATCGGGGACTGAATGAAGGCAATTGTTTCAAACTGTCAGAGCCCTAGACCTATTGACCATTCTTCAAAACAGGCTTATGGCTGGGGAGATAACTGAATGAATTTTTCAGAGCGAAAACTACAGCAATTACTACTACTGAACAGCACAGCCTGTTAACATATGAGTGAGTCTGCAGACAGTGTTTGCTTTTTCAAATTTACGTTGATAATAATAATATATGGTTGGGATTAGGGCTATTATGACTTTTCTTAGGTGAGACACAGGCTTTACTATTTTCTTCTTATTGTCTCTTTTACCTGTTTCCATTTTTTATTACATATATTGAATTTATGCTAATTCTACTGTGTTACTAATCTTACCAGTCTGCTTCAAATGTCTGGGTCCATGGTCCAAGATCAGCCTGGGTCTAGGATGATATTCATGGCTTCTGTTACCACAGGGAGGTCATAGGAACCATGTGCATTGCAATTCAAGGGTCAGGCTGAGCCAGACCTGTCCCTCACTGACCCCGGGATTGCTGATCCTGCCCCTAGCTGTACTTTGAAGCAGGAGAGCTCGCAACCCACACCACCCCACACCCCACCACACCCTGCCCCCAAGGAAGAGCTGACCCCAGTGCTAGGAAGGTGGCCCCAACCCTCACCACAGGCTTGGGAGAGTTGTCTCTGTTGACATAGGCCTGGGAGAGCTGACTCTGGCCCTCACCTGAAGGGGTGGTCCCAATGGCCTGGACCGACCAGCTCAGCTGCTACCCAGACCCACATCCTGGGTCTTGGGTTGCCCCCCCTCCAACAGCTGTCCCATCTATGACCTGTTGGAGTACACAAAGGAACTGTTCCTATGGAGCATTAACCACAGGAGCTCCATAACTCTGGGCAACAACAGGTGAGGGCCCAGTGATGATGGTGTACCAGAAACCAGAGGCCTTGAACCAGATCAATGCCTCACTGTGATGAACATTCTGTTGGTGGTCTGATTGGATAAAAGGGGTATACATGACACATTGCAACTCCCCATGCCACTAGGATAATGAAAAGGTGTTGGAAAGTTGGAAGATCTTTGTGGGATTTTTGTTTGTTTGTTTTGTTGTTGTTGTTGTTGTTTTGCTTTGTTTTTAATTAATTTGTTGGGAGGGCATATTCCAGGCATAAGATGCAGAGAGGGAAGGACTGGAAGGTGAGCGGGGTTGAGGTTCTTTGTGTGAAATTTCCAAAGAATCAATAAAGAATCATGTTTAAAAAATTTAGAAAACAACAAAAAAGTGAAACTTATTTTTCTTTTAATAACAATCATCAAAATTGAAATGAAATATTTTAAAATTATGTTTCTAAATCCTAATTTTAGCATATTACATTTTGAACTATACAGTCTAAATGAATATAGATTGCAAATATATAAATATATAGTACAAATAACAGAAGTATAGTTGTTTTTATTTAGTCTAATTAGAAATGACTGTAAGTTTTGTGAACTGTGCTTTATGTTAAAATACATATTATGAAACCATTCTTCTGGTTAGAGAAGGACACATTCAGTAAAGGCCATGTGAGTTCATCTAATAGCATTTGATAGACATTGACTATGAATCATAACTTGGTTTTCAATTGAATTCTGAGTATGAAAAGCCATTCTCCAACAGTCCTTCACATGCACTGCTCTGATTCAGTATGAAGCAAGTAATGCTCAACTAAGTCAAAATTTCTACTTAATGAATCAATTCTCTCTCTCTCTCTCTCCCTCTCTCTCTCTCATCTCACCATCTGTTAGTGTGTGTATGTGTGTGTGTTGTTAGTTTGTCTATGAAATTTATTTTTATATGTGAATGTTGTTTTAGTTTGTATCACATTTCCCCTTAATTCTTATTGAAAAAAATTATTTTACTTAATATATTTTAGTAATAATAAAATGATGTTAAAATAAGTGAGATTACCGTGTTATGTTTACTTTTCAAGTTAGAAAGCAACAATCTAGAGCATAGTGTATTTTACTGAATTAAATAAATTCCAAAATGGTCATATTATTACATGGAAAATTATAAAATAATGATGTCTATCAGGAAGGGCATGCCACAATATGGTGATATTTTATTTGTACTAAAATGTGATTTGTATGTTAATAAATAAAGTTGCCCAGGGTCAGAACTATTAGCGAGCCATAGCAAAAGCTGGGTGGTGGTGGTGCATGCCTTTAATCCCAGCACTTGGTAGGCAGAGCTCGGTAGATCTCTGTGTGTTCAAGAATACAGCCAGCATTGGAGACACACGCCTTTAATCTCAATACCAACCATAAAAGTCCTGGAGGTCTGTACAGACAGGCAGTGACTAGGAGGTCATATGGTTGGGTTTACAACCAACGAGAAGGCAGAACAGAAACTCTATAAAAAAGACAGACACACAGGAAGTAGGTCTCTTTTGGAGAGGTAGGACAACAGCGACAGTGAAGGGTAAGGTTTTTAGCTCTTAGCTATTGCTCTGACTACTTGGCTTTCATCTCTGCATTGGCTCTGTGTTTCTTGTTTAATAAGACAGTTACATCTACACCACATAATCTTGGGATATTACAATTCTATCCTGCTTTCCACTGTGTCTGAATCCAGAACCAATAGTGTTTTGTGGAAATTGGCTCCCTGAACAAGGAAAAACCAATTTCTGAAAATAGCAGCTTGTCCATGAGACAACTCAGAAGGAAGCTTACTTCTCTGCCTGGTCAGTGGAGCTCTATTTACCATAACTCCAACCATAAAAAGAAAAGAATTGTTGTCCCAGCATGATTAAGAATGGTACTGCTGTCCTGTCCTCTCAGAGGACTACCTTGCAATCCCTCTTGCCAGGAGTTTTTGCTATGGCTCACTATGAGTTTCTAGGTTTTCAATGTCACATCTCCAATCTATATTGCAGCCAGGCAAGCATACTTGGCTTTGCTCACTTAGCTACATCTCTCTGTGGCCACAAAGCAAGAAGAGCCAATGACTCCAAGTGCTATTCTTTGGGCTATGCTTTGCATAGGTGTATCAGGACCCAGAGCTCTGCCTCCTAACATGCAGTACTTCTAGACCTGTGTGAATGTCACCTGTGGTAGTTTGAATGTAATTGGCTGCATAAACTCATAGTGAGTGCCACTATTAGGAGGTGTGGTTTTGTTGAAGGAAGTGTCACTGTGGGGGCAGACTTTGAGGTTTCCAATGATCAAGCTGCTGCCCAGCATGTTAGTCCACTTCCTGTTCCCTTCTGATCAAGTTGAAGCCAGTACTACGTCTGCATACATGCCACCATACTCCCCACCATGATGATTATGAACTGAACCTCTGAAACTGTAAGGGAACCACCCCAATTAAATGTTTTCCTTATAAGAGTTTCCCTGGCATTGATGTTTCTTCACAACAATAGAAACCCTAACTAAGACACCAGCATTGCCTCTCCTACAAACATTTCCTATAACCTGTTTTTCCTTCAGACAACAAGCTAGCCTACATCTAGTCTGATTGATTATTTTGCACTAATGTTAACTCCTGGGGGTAAACACTGAATCCATTTTATATCTTTATTTCTTCAATGTGGCAATGGGTATAATACCAATTTTCTTAAACAGTGGGTTGCAAGCCTATGTAAGATAGTGTTACTGGATCTGAGTATTGTGGAAAAAAAGGCAAGAGTAAAGGATCTCTTTCTTATTTTGTGTGTGTGTGTGTGTGTGTGTGTGTGTGTGTATACACACTTGTGTGCAGGTACCCATGGGGCCAGAAGAGGGAGTCAGATCCCCTGAAACTGAGTTACAGGAACTTATGAGTCACTCAGGTGGTTGCTTATAACCTAACTCAAGTCCTCTGCAAGAACATCGAGACATCTTAGCCACAGAGTCATCTCCTGAGCTTTTATACTTACAGATATATAGATGTATAAAGATCAAAAAGAAAAGAAATTCAAGATCCAGCACCTAATAAATCCAAGGCTTTTCTGACAGTGCCTTGCTGCACAACAGCCCAGCTTCTGAACACATGCCATGCAATTACACTGAGCCTAGATTCCAGACTCTGACATTTTGGACGGTAGTGCTTTTGCTATGATAGAAAATATATTTGCTCCTATAGAAACACAACAATTTCCCTATAGAAAACAAAAACATTTCTCTATTGGCACTGCTCAGTTTATAACAGTACATCTTTGGGTTTTAGGATATGTGAATGTTTTGTCTTTACAAACTACTGTTTGAGAGTTGCTGATTTGAGTTTCTTAACAACACCATTGAGTGGATGTTGGCTTAGAATTAGGACATAATTTCCAAGCATTTCTGAAATGACCTATGCTTATTTCTGCCAGTTTGCACTAAGTCATTATGAGAAGCAGCATTGTCAGCAGCAGTGGCTATGAAATCAAAATATTGATCAACTCTGAAAAATGTTGAGGATGCCATATGTCCTGCAGTGCCAAATATCCAGCCAGGATTTAACTATGTAAAAATAAATAGGCATATTCATCTCATTGATATGTAAATATGGCGCTGCCTTTAATGAATGGTAAAATTTTATATATACTAAATAATTGTTTTGAAATCGATTTGTAATTTATTACGAGTTTGAGTTATATACCTATTTTATATATGTGTAAATAAACCGAGGTTTGTGAAAGTTAAAAATGCATGATCTGACACAGAGTAAGTATCCTAAAATATTGGAAAAGTGGGCTCACAAGATGGTTCATTATGTAAAGGTGCTTGGTACCAAGACTAATGTCCTGAGTTCAATCCCTGAGACCCACATGCTGTAAAGAGGGACTTGACTCTGACAAATTGTTCTCAGACCTCCACATGTGTGTCATGGCACTGGCCTCACCACCCCAAAATCAATAATTATGATAAAATCATTGGACCAAAGATGTATTTATTAAGGGATAGTGTTCAATACTGTACATTCAGCATTTTCCCAGCTCCTAATTCATCCTATCTTGGCCACTGGGGAATTTTTGTTGACATGTTCCCACACCATGATGATCCAGATCCCAGAAAAGCCAAGGAGACATAGCCTGAGGAAGCCGGCTCCCCGTATTTCCCTAGCAATCTTCTATATTTACTTGACAGTGATGATTGACAGCACTCAGTATGGAAACAGACTGTGTTTACAAAACCAGGCTGAGCTTTGAAAGCCCAAGTTCTATGAGCTACACCATACAGCTACTCAACCAACCTCAAGGGAAATACATGGCTGTGGAAGAGGAATGTAGACCAGAGGAGGCCCCAGTAGCAGAAAAAAAGTTTCTTAGACTTGCCCATCTTCCCAATTTTCTTCACAAATCCTTGCCTCAGGATCTAGAGATTTTGAAACGCAAACAAGTCATTAATACTTTCCTTAAAGCTTCCTTTACAAGCTGCTGTGACTTCTACGATTGGAAAAACAGAAGTGGAGTACAGAATGTACGGTCTGAAACAGGCAGATTCTAAGCAACAATGAAAAACTGTCTTCACACTGATTTTAAACTAATCAGGATTTAGATGTTTTCCTGGTACCAGATTTAAGTTAAGCACGACAAATAAAGAAATGCAAGCTTTCAAAAAGCGCCTTTGAATTCTACTTTGATTGAGGAGTGGATAATCTACATTGAGCTGTATCTTTGACATATTTATTTAACAGAGTTTTCATATCAACTGAACAATATCATTACTTCCAGAAAACCTTATCTTTCCTAGGAAGAAGAAAGAGACTTATATAAGTAAAAAAACAAAACAAAAAAAACTTGCCCAAGTTTAGAGCTCATTAGAAATGAGCAGGGTATTCAAAATCAGCTCACAAAACTCCTGTCATATCTACTGAAATTCCTGAGTCTATTCAAAAGAAATCACATATTTTATATTTCTTAAAATTTGGAAAATATTAAATCCCAGCAATTAACAAACATTTAAGAAGTCTATAATTATGCCAAAAGATTGACTATATTTATTAAAGACCTTATATGACATGAACAAACAGATACAGTGGTAGAGAAACACAACACAGGCCAGTCCAAGACTTCTCTGTTCTTTTGAAGTATCTGCAGGGAGATTTTCAAATGTAGAGATATTGAACCAACTCAGCCATTCAGTTCTTCACACTGTATTCAAAGCTGATCAACAAAAAAAGTAATGAAAATTCATAAATAAAAACTATTCAAAAGAAATGCTTCAATGGCTGGAGAGATGGATCAGCAGATAAGAGTTTGTACTGCTCTAGCAGAGGACCCCATTTAGTTCCCAGTACCCATGTCAGGTGTCTCAAAACCACTGATGGCATTAGCTCCATGGCATCTGATACTTCTAGTCTCCCCTTGAACCTGTACTCAGCTGTAAATACACACATATACAAATGTAGTTAATAATAAAAGAAATCTCTAAAAATACTTCACATTAAACTATATAAATGATTTAAATGTCCAAGTGGACATTAACTATTACTGCAAACATATGTATATTTGTGTGTGTTTGTATGTGTGTGTGTATGTGTGTGTGTGTATAAATATAACAGAAGGCAGAATTATTTTATACAAGATTGTGTGTATAGTGTGATCCTAAAATGTAAACACAGATTAAAACCTACCTCCTATAAAGTGTTGAACACTGATGATTCCTGGGGAGGGAGGGTCTAATTAGTTGCTCTTTTTTCTGATTATTTTCTCTTGCCTATGATTTTTGTACTGTCATCATGATAGATAATTGCAGCTTAAAGCAACCTAATACAACTCTCAAACTTTCTCTAAAACATGTGATAAAACAAATACAAAGATTCGTAAAGAACCCTTGCATGTTAAGTTATGGAGTGAGATTTTTCTCTACTATACAGTAGACAAGGGGGTCTCATCTCAGCTGTCCTTTTCTTCATTCACAGACAACAGCCCTGCGGTCAATAACTGCTCATTGAAGGAATACTAAAACCTACGCAGCATGGGAGCTGCCTGATAAACAACTTTTACAGTGAGACACTAGAAGGAAAAAAAAAAAGAAAAAGAAAGAAGCCTAAAAATATTACCAGTTTTGGACATGTCCATGGAATATATTACGTTATTTCAACCGATCAATAACTTTTGTCCATAAACTTCAGATTAGTATAAGGAAGATTTTTTTTAAAAATATTTTTGAAGATAATAGAAATGTGTCAAAAATCAATATGAAAAAAATATTATTTCCCAAATAAAAAACATAGTATTATGCAAAACAAATAGAAACTATGCCTGAAAAGAATGTTTATTTCAGTTATTTATTTACTTAGAGACAGGGCCTCACTATGAAACACTCCCTGGACTAAAATTTGATAAGTAGATGAGGCTGGCCTTAAATCCACAGACCTGCCTGCTTCTGCTTCCATTGACAGTCCTGGAATTAAAGGCATGCCCAACACACTTGACTGACTATGATTTTTCTCAACAAAGTTAAACTGAAAGTCACGGGAATTAATAAATAAATTTTATAAAAATGCAATGAAAAATGCCTTGAGAAAGATAACTTGAAAATTATGTAGATATGTTAAAATGTAATATGTTCCCTATGTTACAATAAAGGACATCTATTTCAAACAACAATGATGTATTTAGTAATGATTATGGATCACATGAGATGGCTCAGATGGTAAGAGCACTTAGTGCTAAGTTTGACGGTCTCAGGTTATTCCCTAGAACCCAGGGCTCACATGGTGAAAAAAGATAACCAAATTTTGTAAGTTGTCCTCTGACTCCACATATGTACTGTGACCCATGCACACCACACACACACACACACACACACACACACACACACACAAGTAAATAAATAAATTCACTTAAGTGAGCAAAGGTGTTTGACCATCTAAGTCACACACATTTCTGGGAATTTATCATTAATACAGAGATTATTAAATGTACACATTCAGTGTTTTAATGTGAAACTAGAACATGTACCAACTTACTTTAGGTTAAAAATTTCGTATTTCTGCTTTGTAGAGTTTACTTTAATGTTAAAACTTAGCAAGGGGCTGTCATGATTGCCTATCCAGAAAATTTGAGCTTAATCCTTAGACCAACATTATGGAAGAAGAGAACTCACTCCTGCAAGTTGTCCTTTGATTTTGATAAGCCCAACATGACACTTAACCACCTCCCAAAGTACATAAATATATCTCTTAACATTTTGTAACAGTCAGTAAGAATTCCTGTGATTCCACCTCTGTGCAACTATTTGCCTAGTAATACAATAAATAAAGTAAGAATGTAGTGTGGCTTGAATCTTGAGGAAAAAGTGATACATGTTCAATTGAAGATGGGATAGTTCACACATGGAATGCTCAAGAGAAGAAACTGAAACAGAGAAGCAGATTCAATGTGAACTTTTGTTAAAATGTCTGGTTATAAAAACAAGAAATATGAACATAATTTTCCTATAAACTATAAATAAGCATTTAGAAAACGAAGTCAGGGAGAAAGATTAACAAACAACTTATTCCATCTCTCCTAAGAACCATTAACAATGTCATCACAGGAGCACTGGCAAAGGAATAGAGAAAATTACGAGTCTTATGATGGCTAGACAGAATGATTTGATATAGGGGATGTATCATGTATATAGTTAATCTATATTTCGAATGAATAATTTGTACCATACCGGCTTTCACATTAGATTTTTATACATCAAAATTGAGTAATGAGGAAAAGATTTTCTGTGAGTACTAAACTTTTATTTTTTTATAATTTTTATGTGTTGGAGTGCACTTTTTTGGGTGCAAGTGTGAGCATGAACACACCTTGGTGCATATGGTGAGGTTGAGGTAAACCTCAGGTGTCAGCACTCATTTCGACCTCGTTTGAGGTAGAGTCTCTAGTTTGTTGCCTGTGCACATGCCAGGCTAGCTGACTATGGAGCTCTTGGATATTTTGTTTCTGTTTCGCCTCTTGCTCATGAGTGCAGGCGTGGGATTACAGACCAACACTATGACACTGAGACTCTAGAAAGTTGTTCTCTACTTTGATGACCGTACACACTGTGGTATATGCACCAACACTCACATTTGCACTTTGTAGTGGTACATAAAATGGAAATCTTCCTTAAACCTCAGAAAACACACACACCATTAAAAGCTTATAAATCCAAAGGGCAAGGAAAAGCAAAATAATATAATCTAATTAATGGCAGCCAATAGATTATAACCTGAAATTATGACTTACTACTCCTGAGCTGTCCAGGTGTAGATATGAATTGCAAAATGAAGATAATACTGATTTATTAAGTTGAAGTCCTAATGGTCTTATAAATAAAGAAAATGATAATATTTTCTTGGAGTTGGTCATGCTGCTGTTTGTCAAGTCTTAGAAATTAGTATATAACTTTATCAAACTATGTAAGCCAGCTGGTTATGGGGATCTACTTGATAGGACCTATGTCATCATAAAAAAAAGACACATGCTTGTCTATGACTTTCAGGCTGTTCACAATAGCCAAGATATGGAACCAGCCTAGTCTAGGTTTCTGTCAACAGATGAATCCACAAAGAGTATCTGATACAAATGCAAAATGGAATTTTATTCCTATAGGAAGAAAGAAGTTATGTCATTTGCAGAAGAATGGATGAACCTGGATCTCATTATGATAAACAAATCACACTAGAAAAAAAAGCTTAAATGCTTTCTCTTGCATGTAGGATCTAGACTCAGAAAAAATGACATAAAAGCAAGTCATGGTTCAGAATGAGGAAAAGGTTAAGGGAAAAGAGTAAGTGTAGAAAAAACAAGACAAAGGGAGTATCAATATAACCAAAGCACCTCATGTAATATGTGAAATTCTTATAGTGAAACATCATAGTGTACACTTAGGATATGCTAATAAAACAGTAAAAAGTGAAAATAAAAATATGCTTTTTGATGTAGCTATTTTATAGTAAGTAATATATACATATATATGTAAAGTCTGCTTATTGTGTAATAAATTTATGCATGCATTTATGGAAAATGCAGTTAGCAAAGTATTTCTTTAGAATCAAGTATTTATTGTATGAACATACAAAAATACTTATGTATATATAGAAAAACATATTCATATAATTATAGACATCTATTTATATATGGATATATTTCCATTTTGTGTGCTATGCACCACACATGTGGAAATAATGTTCATGAATATGCATAAATACACCAAACATAAATACACATAAATTTGTGTCCACATGTGTATACATCTATGTGTGTATATATGCCCATATGCATGATTTGAAAGAGTAAATAGGTTAGCTGTGAGTATAACATTTGAGCAATAATGAAATGTAGAAAATACTGAAGATCCATGTCAAAGACTACATAAATATTGATAACTTCTATAATGACATGCTAGTAGGTAATTAAAACTACTATAACATAACATTTGTTCTTTTGGGATAATTTTAATATGCATATATAATTTATAATGACAAATGTATCGAGAATATAAGTTGTATATATCCTGTTTTTGGACAAACACAACTGGACCTAATAATTTGTATCTCATTTTTCAAAATATTATATTAAAAACTACTAAAATTTAGTTGAAGAGTTTGGCTTCAGTCATGGGCACTTTGCAAGCAAAATTATCTCCTTGACTTCAAGTTCTACTCAAAAAATCATTTGTTACCTTATACCTTTTTAATTTTTACTGTGGACTGGTGATCTCCTTGCCTTTTGTGTTATTATCTCTAATATTTTTATCCACTATTTGTGGGATGTTCTGTATGGCAAATGTGTTGCTAATAAAACACTGATTGGCCAGTGGCTAGGCAGGAAGTATAGGCGGGACTAACAGAGAGAATTAAAAGAGCAGGAAGGTGGAAGGAGTGGCTGCCAGCCACCGCCAGGACAAGCAGCATGTAAAGATGCCGGTAAGCCACGAGCCACGTGGCAAGGTATAGATTTATAGAAATGGATTAATTTAAGATATAAGGACAGTTAGCAAGAAGCCTGCCATGGCCATAAAGTTTGTAAGCAGTATAAGTCTCTGTGTTTACTTGGCTGGGTCTGAGTGGCTGTGGGACTGGCAGGTGAAAGAGATTTATTCTGACTGTGGGCCAGGCAGGAAAACTCAAGCTACAAATGGCGCCAGAACGTGGGGCAGGAATTTCCACTTAAAACCTGAGAAAGCATAAAAAGAAGATTGTAAAACGGAACTAAAACAGCTTCCTAGTTGTCTCTTTCAAGTTAGCCGCAGCCTGCCGGCTTGAGCTACTATGGCGGTTTCCTGGCATGCCTGTTTGACCAGCAGTATGGCGGGAATGAGGCATCTGAAAGTGGCACATTAAGCTGCGTGGTGGATTTAGCCTTTGCTAGTACAAAACAAAAAGAAGAGGTTTCTGGGCTGAATGCTGCTTGGATAAAAGTATAGACCCACGATAGCTCCCAGAGCTAGCGGTAAATGTACCACTGCCATGTTGGGAAGCTGAGGTGGGCAGAGCCAGCAGCCACAGAACCGTTTCAGTCCTCGAAATGCTGCAGTTTAAAACAATTGATTCACAATAAAACAGATTCAGATGAAACAAGACTTTAAATGCTTTAAAATGTGTGTAAAAATGTACGTAGGCTTCAAAGAGAGATAAAAAGGAATATATATAGTTATATAAAGAAATAGTTTTGAAAAATGAAGTCTTTAAAGAGACAGTAAAGGTAGTATAAAATATAAGCCACGTAAAGATGGATATCACACAGAGAATCTGCATTGTGTTGTCTTTGGGATTCTTAACTGCAGAGAGATATTTGGTTGTAAAGGAAGCTGAGTTAAACCAATATTTTAAAGATACTTTGACTTCAAAATTTGGATGTAAAGATATGTTGCTTTGGAAAGGAAGCTCTGATTTTGTTTCCACAGAAAGCCAGAGGCTATGGATTTGTTCCAGATTAAGATACATCAGGTTTGACCAGCCAAGACCTCCTGAAAGGTCTCTGATGACACCAAGGCCCAGATGATCCAACATCCAGAACCGTTTCAAGGCAACTGGCTCAGATGATACACCCTCACGGACTACTCCATGATCCTAAAATTTTCTTTGTGTACCCATAAGATACAGCGCCCCCCTCCAGCAGGAAGCAGTAAGAGAAGCTATGCCCAAATTCCCAAATTATATGTAATTTACTTTGTTAAGGTTAAAACCTTCCTTTTTGAAAAAAAAAAAAGGGGGAAGTGCTGTGGGATATTCTGTATGGCAAATGTGTTGCTAATAAAACACTGATTGGCCAGTGGCTAGGCAGGAAGTATAGGCAGGACTAACAGAGAGAATTAAAAGAGCAGGAAGGTGGAAGGAGTGGCTGCCAGCCATCGCCAGGACAAGCAGCATGTAAAGATGCCGGTAAGCCACGAGCCACGTGGCAAGGTATAGATTTATAGAAATGGATTAATTTAAGATATAAGGACAGTTAGCAAGAAGCCTGCCATGGCCATAAAGTTTGTAAGCAGTATAAGTCTCTGTGTTTACTTGGTTGGGTCTGAGTGGCTGTGGGACTGGCAGGTGAAAGAGATTTATTCTGACTGTGGGCCAGGCAGGAAAACTCCAGCAACAACTATTGTTTTGGCTGTTATCATGATGTAGTGGTTTCAATAGTTATGGCCCCCATAGACTCATGTGTGTCTACGCTTGGCCCATAGCGAGTGGAATTATTAGGAGGTATGGCCTTCTTGGAGTAGGTGTGGTCTTGTTGGAGGAAGTGTGTCACTGTGGGGGAGGGCTTTGGTGTCTCTTCTATGTTTAAGCTACACCCACTGTGACTCACAGTTCCTCCTTCTGCTACATGTGGATCAAGATAAGGGCTCTCAGCTCCTTCTCCAGCACCATGTCTGCTTGCATGCTGTTATGTCCCATCATGATGATAATGGAGTAAAACCTCTGAAATTGTAAGCCAGACCCAATTAAATGTTTATAAGAGTTGCTGTGGTCATGGTGTCTCTTCAGGGTAATAGATACCTTAACTAAGACATATGACATAGTAGCCAATGTTTTTTGCATCTAACCTCCTGTTCTCCATCCCCAAAAGGAACAACATTGATGACCTGTTGACTGACTTAATGTCAGTAGTTACGGTATTTGTTGTTTAGATGCCCTTTTCTGTTCTCTATTCTTTAATGGAAAGAATTTGGGACTAAATTCTTTTTAAGGAGTGTCAGAATTCTAATATATAGTACACATATATTTTGATTTTTTTGTTTTGTTTGTATGAGGAAACTGGTATATTGAATTCAGCTTTTTCCTGGCAGTCTATACATTTTAACTTTGGTCCAGAATGGCAGTAGCATACAAGAAAAAAAATCCATTAAAATTGATTATAAAATACTTTATAACTATTTTTAATGGAATAAAGGAAAGAAGATGTGATTCTTATTATGACCAAATTACCTGTAATTAATAGAAAATTAATGATATTGTCTTAATTAGCAACTTTCTTGCCAGCTTAGTATTAAAGCTCTGATTTCTGGTTTAAGAATATTCTAATATGGAGCGCCTATCTAGAAGCTTAGATCTAGTTAAGGAAATTTATCTGTATTATACCTCTTCCACCCAAGGTCCAAGGATCATTGTTGAAGAGAGGGTGGGAAGATAATCAGAGCTAGAGATATGGGGGGAACATATTTGAAACAGTGTTTCCTGAATATGGTGTGTCTATTGTACCCATGAACTCACAGTAGCTGTGGTTGCTTGCCCAAAACATGCACAAGATCAAGCTGATCAACATTTAGGCATGGAACTAGGATTAGCCTGTAGGTGAGAGCTGCTGAGGCAAGGACAGTCAGATTTTTTTTTCTCCCATGATTATGGTGCTGGTAGATTATTTTATCCTTCAGTGCATTCCTGACATCTATGCAACTAAAGGTAGTGTTAACTAAACATAGTGTTTTTTGGTTTGTTTTGTCCTTTTTTAAAAATCTGTTTAAAATGGGAAGAAAAAATGGTGGGGAGGATGTGGGAGGTTTTGTATCATCAAAATATATTGTATGTATCTATGAAATACTGAAAGTTCTGTATATTTAAGAAATTTTTGATTAAAATTTATTGTAGAAAACAACACTCTTATAGTCTTCAGAATTGTGCTTTCTCTGTGTATCATCTTACAAAAAAAATATACCTTACTATAAATATGTCTTGTCTGTGGTGATATAAAAATAAAAATTACCTCAATGATGAGTCTTACAGATTACATGTTTACTGTTGGATTTACAGGAATAAAAGAAATTAAGATGTTGATATTAGACTGGAGAGTAGGCCATACACATATGCTGATGCCTGGGCTCCAGAGAACCCAGGATAATGAGGGAGGCAAAAGCAATGTCAAGTTAAGGATGAATCAACTAAGAAGAGTCAAACAGGCATAGAAGGATTCAGCTCCTATCTGAGGTGTGGATTCCATCACATTTTCAGTGGATACTTGTATAAGCCAATAGAGAAAAATGTCTTGCTTCTGTGACCTTTGTTTCATTGCAAGCAGAAAGAGAAAGAGAGAGAAAAGTGGGCAGAGAATAAAGAGGAGAGAGGAGACTGAAAGGGAAGGGGGGATAAAATGAGAAAGGAGGAAAGGGCAGGAGAAGAGAGGAGAGGAGAGAAAAGAAAAAGAAAGGAGAGGAGAAAAAAAGAACAAAAGATACACCAGACAGGAAAGACTGAGACTGAGCTAGAGTGAAGAATTGCAAAGTCAGCGATAGAGATCTATGGAGCATTGGCTGAAATATCGAACCTCAGTTCATCTCATCGTATTCTGTTTTGCCACCTAGTCTTAGATGAATGACTGCAGGGACATTCATGGAGTTCTGTCATTCTGTCAAGAGGGGAAAAAAAGCTGAGTTCATTCACTGGTGAAGGTCTCACCTAGGATCAATGAAAAGAAATGAGTGTAGTATACATTCTGTCAAAAGCAAGATAGGATGTGAGAGGTCTGGACTGGGATTCCATCACACCACCATTGCTGCCTGATATTTCTGTGCTCAGAAGCACTAGAGGTATGGTTGTCAAGGACCACAGAGCTGCTTGCTGGCCTTGAGACTTAAAGAGAGCCTAAGCCTCATGAACACAGTCAACACAGTTCTTCCCAAGTCAGAAGTCCAACTGAGTGTAAGCCAGTAATGAGAAGAAATGACATTATACCCTTGATATTTACAACCTTTATTATGCATTATTTTAATTTGTGAGTGTGTGTATGTGTCTCTGTGTGTGTCTGTCTGTGAGTGTCTGTGTGTGATGTATGCTGTTGTCTGTTCATAGCAGCCACAGGATGTTGCTGAGTGCTTTCCTCTAAAACTCAGTGCATTATTCCTTTGAGGAATATTCTCTTCCTGAACCTGATTCTTGCATTAGGTTTTTGACTACTGTGGCACCAGAAACATTGCTAGGGTGACCAGTATGCAGTAGACCATACACAGTTTAGGAAGCAGGTAATAGCATCTGACCTTAGGTCCTCATGATTTCACAGCGTATATTCTTACCCACTGAGTAATCTGTCATGTCTACTGTTAAGTAGGATTTATTTAATTCTCAAAAATTGCTTTAGATGATAAATATGCATACATGATCCTATTTGTTATAACCACATTGTCTAGATTATTTTAAATTTCTTCTCCCTCAACTCATTCAATGTTACATGCTAGTGCACATTAATGCAGAAAGCTTGACTAAAGAAGATTTATATATAAACTTTTATCTCTAAAACATATATATATATATATAATATATGCTTCTTTCTGCATAAATTCTGCTTGACAAATACTTTAGGTAATGGCAATGTCTAGTCAGAAGAATAGCCAGTTAACTGCTCCAAAATCATACATATCAACAAAAATAGCTTATTCAATTTACCATAATCCACATGCAAAATACAAATATATGTGGTATTAAAAGTATGCCATAAATCTTTATTTATACAGAAGAGGTAAAAATTCCTAAATTAGCAGAGTCAATTTTGCCTGGTTTGTCAGAAGAGAGTACTAGGTACAGCTGATGTTAGCAGGAAGGCTGCAGGGACCCAAAGGAGAATCCAGAGAAGGTCTCCCAGGGAAAGACAAGCACTTAATGGGGAAAGGAAGAGAAAACAAACCTGAATGGAAGAGCGAGTCATCACAGGAATGACTGCAGGTGACAGAGCAGGAGACCTGGAAATTCCAGGGGAGACAAGATGGGGCTTGGGAATTCCAGGGGAGACAAGATGAACGGGTGGAGATTCTAGCATGAGAAACACCGGTAGAGGGGAAGATGAAAAGACTACATCAACAAAAGAGAATCAAATATTAGTTTCCAACTTCTCAGAGAATAGAAATATGGAAAAACTCACATCTTTCCCCATAAAGGAAGCTTGACATCCAGGTGGAAATGTATAGCATTTAAAAATGAACATCTATGAAATTTTTAACATTACATACCTAGTGATGAAAATCCCTAATAGTGTAAGTTGTTGGTTGTGCATTAAAATAATGTGCTGTTGTCCAGTGTTCTTAGAAAATCAGAGTACTTTAACATCTAGTCCTTTGATAAAAGTTATATTCGTAAATTGTGATAGAAAAGTCATCATTATTTCTAAAGATACTAAGAACTTTCAGGTTAATAGCACTTCTCCCTGATAAAAATATATCATGAAAAACAGTTATGTATCAATGATACATAGAAAGACAAACACACATACAAAAAATTAAGGATAATTAACTCTTCAGTTCTAAAGGCAGCATTTTCCCTAAGGTGGAAATATCAGCTACATTCCCACCATAGATGTACAAATGACATAGCTGTCCATTACCTTCACTAGTACTTAATGTAGCATCAGAGGTGATAAACTACTCAGATAACTACAAATTACTGTAAAACATCACAATAAGACAAACACTAGTATATTCATAGTAATTGAAGGAAAAAGATAATTTTCTAGGACACAAATTACATTTATGAATAACTTCAGAGCAAAAGTTAGCAAATTCTGCCTCCTACTTTGGTCAGGGTTTTGGTAAGTAAGCTTACACCAAAGAATATTTATGTTCACTTAGGCCTACCTATGACTGTATAACTGTGTGACTGTCTTTGTTTTCTATACGTGTGTGTGTGTGTGTGTGTGATATCAAATATACATACCATGTATATATAAGATGTACATATATATGTATATATATGAGTTGATTTGTTGATAACAAGGCTTAAAATTCTTAGTGTCCATAATGTCTCTGTAGCAAAAGTTTATTAAACACTAGACATAGACATTCTATGATAAGATTGCATACAGTACTATTTCCTCAAGGTGGATGAATAGGACATAAACATGAAAAATTCAGTTCAGTATATAGATCATTAAAGAGTTAGTTAGACGGCCTGAAGAGATGGCTCAACTGTTTAAAGTGCTTGCTGCTCTTCCAGAGGCCCTGAGTTCCATTACCAGCATGCATGACAGGCAGCTCACCATTGCCTATAACTTCAGCTCTAGGGGCTTTGGTATCTTCTCTGGCCTCTAAAGGCATTTGCCTATATGTGGTACACATAAACACAGACAGACACATGCACACATGCACATAATTAAAAACAAAATAAAATTATTTTTAAAACCCTGGTTGAAAGAGTAAACCCAACTAATGAAAACACAGGTGTTGCTGGAGAACTTCTCTCCGGCTCCCAAGTCCCGCCGGTCTCCAGCTCCCAAGTCCCGCCAGTCCCTGGTTCCCTGACCGAACCCATTCATAAAATGAATACACAGACGCTTACATTATTTAAACTGCTTGGCCATTAGCTCAGGCCTATCATTGTCTAGCTCTTACTCTTATATTTAGCCCATTTTTATTAATCTCTACTTTGCCACGTGGCTCGTGGCTTACCGGTACTTTACATCTTCCTTCTCCTCGCTGCGGCTCCAGCCAGTCTCCCTATCCTTCCTTCCTCCTCAAATCTCCTCTCTGTTAGTCCCACCTATACTTCCTGTCTGGCTATTGGCCAATCAGTGTTTATTGACATATAGCGATATCCACAGCACACAGGGGGAAATTAAATAAAAAAAAAGGTTTCCAGTTGATTTGAAAAAAAAATGACACAAACAAAAATGGAAGTTTATCATATGTGAATGGTTTCAAATCACTGGAAAGAATGTGAACCCTTTGCATAAATGTTATCAAACACTTAGAGAGCCTTGTAACAAAAGATGAGATCAGATTAATAACTCCAATCAGAATGAGATCCAAGTGAATAATCACTCTAAACAGAACAGCTGAAACCATGCAGGGACGTCAGCCTTCTTTATTCTTAGTTCTACCTTCAACAAACTGAGCCTCAAAATATTATAGCATTATAATTGCAATTGTAATTTAAACAATGCAGACTTCTTTCTTGTTACTGTTCTTTTACATTTTTAGTGTGGCTGCTGTTTACAGAGCATTGGCTTTGAGTTTGCTATGGTAAGTACTTTAGAGAGTTAAGTCATAATAACAGGTTATGTATGCATAGACAATATGCAAACAATTGGTCATTTTATTTGAAACTTGGTACTGGTAGATTTTGAAATCCTTGGGTGTCTTGAGCCCAATCTCCTACTGATAGCTAAGATACAATGGTAGAGGAGATCATTGATGGGTTAACTCATAAAGTGGTGATAAGGTAGTTTTTCTAATTAGAGTTCAAAATGAAAATTCATAGACAGAAAGGATGGATTCTTTTGACAAAATTTCAGCAAAGATCCCTATAATAAATAAAGGTAAAAGACAGAATATGATCAAGGAGAAAATACCTATAGGTTATGTCAGAGGAGCAGAGTATAGAAAGAGCTATGTATGGCAAAAGAAAGTACCAGTGAAGATGAGAGGCCAAATACTCTCTATCTCGAACTCTGTATAGAAAATAAATGATTTTAATAGTATTGTGGTGTTGCATAAATTGTCATAAAGCATCATTTTAAGCACTAGAAAATTTAAATTAAACTGACTTCCAGCCATAGTTATATGATCAGTTCATATGGTGATTTGAAAAGATTAAAAGGACTTTTACCACTTCTTCTGGAAGACAAGGTACTACTAATATCTCTGACCAGTCAATGACCAGTGCTGAGGAGGTAGGCCCATATGATGTATTTTTGCACAGATATTGGGCTCTTTGATTATTAACATATAAAAACATACCCAATAGTGGAATGGGAAGATATCTTTAGCTGGTAAAGATGCTTACCAAAAAGTCTGAGGATCTGAGTTCAATCCCCATGTACCACATGCACATGGTAGTAACAGAGAACCAACTACCCAAAGTTGTTTTCTTGCCTACACACAAGTACACACACACACACACACACACACAGAGAGAGAGAGAGAGAGAGAGAGAGAGAGAATAAATAAATAATGTAATTACATTTAAAGTATACAAATATGGATTTATACAATTCTAAATTTAAGTTATATAGATGTAAAATTGACACAAACCCATGTATCTAGAAAGTATTAATATACTCATGATAATGAAAATAAAAATACTATTTGCTGTTACTTAACAAGGCTAACATATGCTTCTCATTGCTTTACATAATTTCTACATGTCATCTCCCTGAAATTAACATAAGCAAATACATCGGCATGTGTTCATATACATTTTACATGTTAACTGCAGCAAAGCTATGGAGTAACTTCACCAAGTTGGCATTCTGGGTGCAGTACTATCAAGATTCAATCTTGCTGTCTCAGCTCCTAACCAATCACCTACCAATATTGCTTCTTATAACCTAGCATTAGCAATTTTCTGAGCATATCAGACTCAGGAGAAGTGAGGATGGGAGGCAAGGTTAATGCCATGCCTGAGTGATCTCCAGGATGATAGAAAATGTCTCAAAATGCAACACATCTGTCCAGATTCTGATGACTGACAAAGCTGTGCCAGGCTCCTATTGCAGCAACTCACAGTCATTTTAGAAAGTTCATCACTTTATTTGGCTGCCACCACTATCTCTGTGACTTACAAACACCCAATCCTACTTCGAAGCAGGGAGCCTTTCAGAGGTGAATCTATACTTTCTCCATGTCAAATCTTAAATTGTTTAGAGATATGACTCAGTCCCATTTCTGTTGTTATGATAAAATTACCCTGACCAAAAATTAAAAAAAAATAAAATAAATACAATGTTTTAGGGGGGAAATGGGTTTATTTTATACCAAGTTACAGTCCATTATTAAAGAAAAGTCAAGACAGGGACTTCAAATAACCAGTCCCATGATGTGCAGAGTCAAGAGCAAAGAGAGGATTAATGCGTGCATGTTTCCTTAATTGTTCACTTGTGCTCAGTTTAATCTCCATTCGTACAGTTCTAGAACCTCTATTGGGGAAGAAGGCACATGATTCCCATAAGTCATCCTATGATCATTGGGTATAAGTTATGGGCTCCCACACGTGTACACATATCAATAAAACGTAATAATATTTTAAGAGAAATTTGAAAAGGAGAAAGAACAAAGGCTTTGTAGTTCAATAGACCCTATGCTCCTCCCTCTCACCACACCCTATGCTCAACTTGTCAGTTGACCTCTTGGGGCTGAGTAACTGCCCACTGGGTTCCCTTTATCAATCTCATCTAGTTTTCTCTGTTAGAAAAATTACTTAATAGTGTCTCTGCTCCATTTTAGGCCTTAAACAGAATGAGGAATACAGAACCACTCTTGGTCCAGCTTTCCAGGTAGCAGCGGCAGTGGAGATATGCTATAGCACTGCCCCCAGCTGTCCCAAAGCTCTTCATGGGTCTGTGATATATTGTGGATCCCACCTGGCTTTTATTGTTTCTAGAAGAGATGTGGGGAGCAGTACAAGTATGAAAGGCACAGTTTCTATCTTCTTAGACCTCAAAATTTTTGCATATGAAAACTGTATTTTTGTGTGAGGGGAGGGGAGCAGGCTCCACAAACAGTAATATATATTAGGAATTCCCACAACACATCACAAAAAGCCACAGAATGTGACTTACGTTTGATTTTAAAAGCAAAAACTATCAGCATGGGAAAAGGAGATTCAACGTGAAATAGATTTATGAAAAGCTGGTGGTTGATTCAGATTTTAAGCTCAGAAAAGCACTGATTTCTTTTCTTTTAATATTCATCAAGGCATTATAAGAAAGAAGTGAAGTGTATAGTATTTTCTGAACTTCCCCAAGTCACCTTTCAAGGAACATCTTAAAGGCTGTTCCTTGGGAATGTCTTTGGGAAGTAGGAGCTTAAAAGGAAATGTGACAGGGAACTTTAATAGAGAGTGCTACTGAATTCTGTGGGGATTTTCAGTCTTTCCTAGTATAGTATTAAAGTCCCCAAAGTATGGATGGATGTTAAAAAACATGAGTAGAAGATGATTATAGATAATTATTTAATTTAAACTTCATAGAAGCTGGTATAGCTATTAGCACAAGTTACAGAGGAAAAAAATGTGTAAAAAGGTTTGAGAAAAACTGACCATAGAGTTTGTATATTTAAATAAATTATAAAATGAATTAAAATATTTTTCTTGGTGGTTCTTATTATTATCATCATTGTTACTCCTTCTGTGTGTGTGTGTCTGTCTGTCTGTGTGTGTGTGTGTGTGTGTGTGTGTGTGTGTGTGTGTGTGTGTATGCCACAGAACGTGTGTGGAGGTCAGAGAAAAATTTTTAGGAGGTACTTCTGTCCTACTATGTAGGAACCCAGGACTGAACTCAGGTATTTAGTTATGGTTGCAAACACCTTTACTCACTGAATTCATCTTGCCTGTTCCATATAAGTTTAAAGAAAAACAAAAATTGTGTATACACCTAAAATGTATCCATTTAAGACATTTTGTATTAGGGGAAGCATATTTACTTAGGTGGCATCTGAAATAATTTCAAGAATTTTTTGCTTAAGACATTCAAGGAGAGCCTGGTGGTGGTAGCACACACCTTTAATCCCAGCACTCAGCAGGCAGAGGTAAGAAGATCCCTGTGAGTTCAAAGCCAATCTGGTCTACGGAACTAGTTCCAGGATAGCCAGGGCTACACAAAAATACTATTTCAAAAAAAAAAAAGAAAAAAGAAAGAAAAAAACAAGATATGAAAGGAATTGAGTTTGTCAAAAGTCATGTGTAAGGCTGAGAAGATGGCTCCATTGTAAGTAGAAAAAGTAGCAGCAGTTCAGCATGAAGACTTGAATTCAGATGCAAGTACCCGTGGTACACATCCAAAATTGCAGAGCTGGGGAGGAGGATACTGGGGGATATCTGTGGATTCCTGAGCAGTCTATCTAAATAAAACACTGAGCACAGGATCAGTAGGAGAGCTTGTATAAAACAGTAAGATAGAGTGTGGTGGAGGAAGAGTGTTCACCTAAAGAATCCATCAGCAACCTGGTCAGCCTTCTGATGACAAATATTCATAAGAGCTTCAGTAGTGGTAGATAATTGAACAGGATTGAGACAGAACGACTCCTTTGACCTCGTTTTCTTGTTTGATAACATTACGATTATATATCCATCGTATCTAGGTACAAGCTTTGTGTGCTCACGGTTTCCAAACTGACTGGTTTTGGAGGAAATATGTTTAATTCAAGTTATTAATGAATTTTTTGTAATGTATTAAAATATTTAGATTTTATGTTGACACCATAACTGGAATCAGATGAATTGTAATTAATCAAATATCTTTTATTTCAAATTAAATTTTAATTAAATTAAAACTATTTAAGTGTGTTTGTGTGTGTGTGTGTATGTGTGTGTGTGTGTGTGTATTGTACATGCTATAACACACATGCAGGGGGCTACTAGATATTTGAGAACTGGTTCTCTCTTTATGATAAGTGGGTCCCAAGGATCAAACTCAGGCTATCAGACTTGGTGACAAATACCTTTAGTTCCTAACCATCTTGCTGGATCTCAGCTGATGTTTTACATACACTTCTTTTAACTACTTGTAACTGGTTCCAAATCTTTTCTCAACATTCCAACTTTTAACATGGGCAATGTATTAATGCTAGTATAAAGCTACTAATTGCATTTGGAGAAACTATTCTAAAATAAAATAAATGAAATAAAATAACCATTGCAAATATTGTGAGAAGAGCTTAGGTACCATTTTATTCAGTTATGTAGCTTAGTGTGAGCCTTGAAGCTCAAACTCTCCATGTATTTTAGACAGGTGTCTAACTTACAATCCCCCTAACTCTACATGGCCGATGCTGTGATAACATACCTATGCCACCATGGCCAGCTTTAAGTGGCTGATAAAAGTAGCCTTCCTCCTCAACTCAACAAGATCTTCCTGATTATTTGATTCTAACTTGCTCAGCAGAAGCTGTAAGTGTTTTTAATGTATGGATAGAGATACACATATATGTTAAATATGTGTATTTACCTGTCTAGGTATCTATGCTGTTTATTTATAAGCTAGGTGTCATGCATGATCAAAGAAACAATAGAAAATTAAAGTAATAAAATTCGAATGACTGATTCTTGCATATTGTAAAAGATCTATTATAATCTTGCAGGTTTCGCCTCTTCAGAAAATTCAGTTGTCAGATATAGGGGATGACATTTTATTTCACAATGAAACAAAGGCATTCACTTTGGCAAACAATGTGATTATTGAAAAGATGAAAGAACCAGATTCCACCAAACAACCTTAGGTAGAGATCTTTCCATTACAAGGTTTCACAGCATCATTTGCATCTCTATTTGTGGCTTATCTACTTTTTATAGCTTTCTGTGTTATTAGACAACTCTATTTATATAGAACTCGTGGAAGACAGTAGACTGATTTTATCTAGATAAAAATATCTCAAATAAGCTTTGTGACTAGACCACTTGTGAATTATTTTTGGAAAAAAAAGGTTTTTTATTTTATTTTATTTTTATGTGTGTGGGTAGTTTTTTTCTGCATGTACGGGCAACATATATGTGCACTGCTCACAAAGTTCAGAAGAGAGTGTCTGATCCCTTGTTTCTATGTTATAGATGGTTGTGAGCCACATTATGGGTGTTTGGATTCAAACCTATGTCCACAGGAAGAGTAGTCCAGTGCTCCTAACTATTGAGCAGTCTCTCCAGCTTTGATCTTTAAATTTTTTCCTAGGAAATCTACCATTAACTTGTTGTATCATTCTGATGCCTCATGTGTGTTTTTCTAATCTTGTACAATATCAATCCAGCTCATAAGTATCGTCAAAATTTGTGACACATTCTCAGGGCCAAGACTGGCTTGGATTGCATACTAAGCTAAACTCATTTATCCTCCAAAGTGTAGGTACTGAAAATGATTTGGAATGAAGCATCATTAGTAGGCATGTTGGGAGAGTTGGTTATACACGAATTGCTTTACTTCGTCTTTGAACTCTATAATCATCTGTTATCTGTCCGTAAATCCAGTAAACTCTTCAGGGTAAACAATTAAGACAACAACCTACCTACCTCCATCCAAATGGAGTATAAAGAGCCACAGGGGTAAACACACTGGCAAAGTGCACTGGTGTTTGTAGAGCCCAATGCTGCTTTGTTGTAAATAATTAAGGAAATGGCCAACTTCCACGCCAACTGTGGAGGGCAGCAGGACAACCCCAATTACTTACATTGACAACTGAATTAATCTTCGTCTTTTCTTTCTCTCTTTTCTGCAGCATATGGGCTCCACTCAGCTGTGGAAGATAGTGGAACCTCACTGGGATCACATCTGTCAGGTTATAGGTTGAAGACAAGTGCTCAGCATGCTTGCGCACTGTCATGTGGGAGGAAACAGGTACAGACTTGGGGCAAGCAAACCAATGTCCTTGGGAAAGCACTTTTCCTTGGCCCATGGCTGTTACATGCAAGTGACTCATTGGATGAAAAACCATGAAATATCTTAGGGTTAAATTTAAATTACTGACTCTGTGTTATTTATGCCAGCAAGTATTTCATCATACATATTTTCATACATACAAATTTTTAGCAGTTTACTATAAGAAATGTTTTTTCATGGTGTGTCCAAATGATCACTTGGAAATATTTTAAACATTCAACATTATGATCCATATTATCAGAGCAAAATATCAAAACTGAAGGAAAAAGTGTGCTGTTTTAATTTCAAAAATAATCATTTACACTTGATAAATATGTTCTAATTTGTCCCATACCTTGGACCATGGCACTGCAAATTTGGTTCTTGTACAGAAAAAAAACTATCAAGTTTTAACAATTCATGGGTATGTCTGTGTGTGCACAAAGTGTGTGTGAGTGAGGGTGTTCACATATCAAAGTACACTCACGACCTCAAAGGATAGCTGAGACAGTATCATTTTGCTGTTTTTCTGCAAGTGCATCAGGCTAGCTGGCCTGTAATCTTCCAGAGATCCTCCCTTCTCTGTTGCCCACCTCGCTGAAGAAACATTGCGATTCCAGTTATATAGATATTCATTAGATAACTAGTTTTTACTCTTATGTGGATTCTGGAGATTCAAATAATGGCCCTTATTCAGAATACATTTTTATTCACCAAGCTATCTGCCCAGCCTTAGACAGTTTCTGGTAGCCACCCAGGGTGCCCCAGTTTATGGGATGTGTTCTTTGTACCAAGGGTATGTGTTACGACAACATAAGAAGAAAATGTAAAAAGCCTATATAATTAATTTCTACCAAACTAGTAAGAATTCTACAAAGAGAGTGAGCTATACATTTTAAAAACAGAAACTAGAATAAGCCCAATCTCGGTAGGTGTGCTTGGTCTGACTTTAGGGACAGTATTCTCCTGGTGCTGCCCAGCAGTGATGGCCGAGAAAGGCACATTCTTGGTTATTTTAGGTTCAGAAAGGTGGTGGTTGCTTAACAACCCTGCTGTCATTGCTTGTCATGAAGCAAACCACATTCTCCGAGAACCTAAAATGAGGAGGCTGACTGGGATCTGAATCTTAGCAGTTTGTTTATCCGGTAATGAGTGATCTGCCTGTTAGTGTAACTGCCTTTAATGCTGCAGTCAGAGAACCTGGAGAGGTCTGACCTGAGTTTATGAGAGGACGGAAGATTGAAAAACGTGGCCACATGACACGCATGAGATCTCAGATTTTATTTACATCTGCATCTAAACTAAAAGTAAAAGTTTGTATGTTATGGACAGTTGTTACTGGAGAATTTCTCTCCAGCTCCCAAGTCCTGCCAGTCCTGGAGTCCACTTATAAAATAAACACACAGACGCTTACATTATTTAAACTGCTTGGCCATTAGCTCAGGCCTATCATTGTCTAGCTCTTACTCTTATATTTAGCCCATTTCTATTAATCTCTACTTTGCCACGTGGCTCGTGGCTTACCGGTACTTTACATCTTCCTTGTCCTGGCGACAGCTCCAGGCAGTCTCCTCTATTCTTCCTCCTTCCTCAATTCTCCTCTCCGTTAGTCCTGCCTATACTTC
>CABHPH010150641.1:27774-40682 GCA_902168325.1 Peromyscus nudipes
CTGGCCTATCATTGTCTAGCTCTTACTCTTATATTTAGCCCATTTCTATTAATCTCTACTTTGCCACGTGGCTCGTGGCTTACCGGTACTTTACATCTTCCTT
Organism: Peromyscus nudipes; assembly: GCA_902168325.1. NCBI lineage: Eukaryota > Metazoa > Chordata > Mammalia > Rodentia > Cricetidae > Peromyscus > Peromyscus nudipes. Next base: position 27,878 of record CABHPH010150641.1, read on the forward strand.
GTCCTGGCGACAGCTCCAGGCAGTCTCCTCTATTCTTCCTCCTTCCTCAATTCTCCTCTCCGTTAGTCCTGCCTATACTTCCTGTCTGGCTACCAGCCAATCAGTGCTTTATTTATTAACATATTTGTCATACAGAACATCCCACAGCAGACAGTTGTTTTCTTCTCAACTACGTTAGGTGTCACAGAAAGAAAAAAAATTAGCACTCAGAACTCATTTATTTTAAGTCTTGTGTGTTGTGTGTAGGGTCCCACGTGTCACTGCATGCATATGGATGTCAGAGAACAACCCTGGGTATGTTTTTTATTATTCCTTTTTTTTTTCTTTTCATCCTCTTTGGGATAAGGTCTCTGTAATTTCCCAATGTGTGCCCCAGGGCGGATGGCCAGTTTTCACATAGAGACTCTCCACTCTCCATATGCACATCCATAGATGCGTGCTATTGTGTCTGGCTTTACATCTGCTTTGGGAGTTAGGATTGAGGGCCTCATGCTTGCACAGCAGTGTTTACTCACTCCTTCTGCTGTCCCTGATTCTGAATTATCCTAAAGATTGCTTATGCTGTAGTAATCAGCAGTAACTACATGTGAGCTGTGATGAGGTCTCAAACCCTGAGATATGTATTGAAAATAGAGACTGAAACAGTTATCACACCTAGACCAAAGTATAGGAGCAACAACTACAACCAAGATAAATTCTTGCAGCAGAGACTACCTTTTAGTCATTACCTGAGTTATGGCCCCATGAATGCTCTTTCCCTCAGTGTGATTTCTACTGCACAGATCCAGTCTGGCCATTTGCTATGTGCACCTGTTTGACTGTCCATCCCTTCCCAAACATGCTCTTCTGGTTGTTCATTTAATGACAGAGCTACAGTTGCTTTCACACACAATAAAAGAGTCTATGCAGATTTTCTATGTGGGTGGAATGATATCACCAAAGGTAAGAAAATCTCATTATTATGGATTTTACATACAACAATATATTTCAATATTTTACTTTTTCCAGTTATAAATGCCAACTCCAAGTATGCTGCAAAGTAACATTAAACCCACCATTTCCTTCACAGATTCTCTTTAAGAACTGAAAGAAGAGGTCTAAGGCAGTGGAAACACAAGCCCACAAAAAATCTCTTTTTTTTCTTATGAATAATTATTCCTGTGGATTTAATTTAAGGAATATCAATTGAGACACCCATATAATGATAAAATATATATAATTGTTTTTCTGCTTTTAAACTCTGCATGAAATACCATACATACTCATTATGGAGGAAACATGCACATTTATATCTATTTCTGTTATGAGCACTGAGCCTATAACCTTCACACACACACACACACACACACACACACACACACACACACGATGGGTCAGCTCCGTACCACTGAGCATATTTCCAGCCCTCGTTTAATTTTTTTTGTTTTGAAGTAGACTTTGCATAAAGTTCCCAGCGTGATTTTGACCTCATTGAATTGCTACAGCTGCCTTGAGTCTGAGAACCTCCCTTCCAAGCTAATTTAGAACCGAGATTACGGGTCTGGATCTGTTGTTCTTAATTCTACTCTGTGCTTACAAAAAGCAGCCTTTAGTTCCCAATACTCCAGTCATTCGCAGTTCCAAGAGGAATTTTTGAATATCAGTAGATTATCTAGCAATATTTTTTTCACATAAAACAGTTGTTTTAATAATTTCAATTATATGCCTCAAATCGATTTTCTGTTTGGTGATGTAGCTCAGACTGGCCCTGAACACATGAGCTTCCTATACCAGCCTCTGTAAGGCATGTGGCTTCTTCTACTCTGGCTTGAAAGCGTCACTATTATAGGAAAAGATAACTTCAAAACAATGCTGTGGTGGCTGTAGCTCAGGTATATTTCCCACACAAAACATGGGAAATTTGTCCTACGTAAATAGACTCTGGTGCTGCAGACTATATGGAAGATGGACCTTAGACCTAAGGGAAACAGTTCTTGCTGGAAGATATATTAAAAAAATAGAAGATATATATTTGTATATATATATGTATATGTACATATATGTATATATATATATGCATGTACATCTATAGAGGGAAATTTATATAGCAATTTTGCAGAAATTTTAGACTAATTCTGGACATCTACTTTTATATTTAGGAGTTTAAATGTTTAAAATTTTGCAGACCCAGAGCTTAATATAAGAATGTGATTTTGATTATCTTTCACTCAGAAATAACTAGAGATAACAATTTTTATGAGCAAACCATATTACAAAAGATGTTTATCTCCACAACTGAAAAAAAGATATGCAATGCTAGCTTCTGATAGCAAAGTGAATAACTGTGTAACTAAAATATAAAAGTAAAAATAGTAAAAATTAAAATGGAATATAAATGAACATACACACTGTTGTTTGAAAAAAAAACTTCCAACATTTATCAAAAACCACGGAGAAAGGCTAAGATGATAAAGTCAGCAAAATTCTCAAATACCAAATACCTGTCTACCTTAATGGGCCTAAGATCCCGTTGAGGAAAGAAGTAAAGACAGCTAGGTTTTGTTTGTTTGTTTGCTTTGTTGTGTTAAATTGCAACATATTTTGTAACAATATATTATGGGTATTATTGGCAGGAAAATCAGAAATTATGGATGATGGATATGACAGGCTGGATGGAGAAGGTAACCTTCATGCAGGAGACAGTATATGATCCAAAATGAAAAGGTGTGGGCTAATGAGAAAGGTCTGGAGATCTGAGTGTAATTCCCCAGACCTCGCATTATGGAAGAAGAGAAAGATGAAAAGAACTCACAAAATTTGTTCTCTGACTTCCACATGTGTGCTGTGGCATCTGATACAGTCACCAACACACGTGCACCAACACATGCAAGCATACAAACAAACAAAAATAATAATAAAAAAAACATTTAGAAAAACTATGAAATCTATAGGGTTTATAGTGGAGCTATAGTGGAGCTCAAATGGTGAAGCAACAGTAACTTCAAAGGACCTAGTGAGTTGATGCCTGGTTCCTCAAGGGACCAAGGTAACACCGATAACTAAGATAGAGGATATAGGAAACTCTTAAAATCAAGACAGGGGTAGAAGAACTGGTGGGTATTATTATATACGAGTATTTCATCCTTTGAATACTAAAGACAATCCCAAGTTTATAAAAAAAAAGCAGAAGATATACTGAGTTAGATATTGGTAAAGTATTTGGCAGAAGTCACTCACCGAGTTACCAAGGTCTAGGAGATTTAGAACATTCCTTTCTAGTGGAATATTAATACTGTACTAACAACATCATTTTTCTTTATGATACACATCCTTATTCTGTTTAGAACATGGTTTAATAATATAAAGCATGCTGGGATAATACTGCTTTTTCAGGTACCATCCTAAGGGGTATTGAGGCTTTAGGTACAGGAGAAAGTTAGGGTTTGGAGGGGATGCTCATTGAAAATGAGAATATCATTTAAGATTTCTTATGTGAAACATGAGCATAGATCTGGGAACTCAACACAAATTTATTATTTTATAATGCTCTAGTTCAAAGAATAGGCAAGAATCTTTTTAGTGAGCTAAAATTAAAGGCATCAACAATGCATTATTCTTTTTTGAAAAATCTTTAGCAGAATTTTTTTTTGTGGGCTTCCCAGCTTTCTCACGGCTGCATACATTTCTTGTGTTTTTATCTTATGGTGTCTTTTCTCTAATGTCAGTGTTAGATATCTCCCACAATCCCTCCAAAAAGCATTTCATTGTGCTTTTCTTTTCTTTCGCTTGTGACGGTTCTTATGATTCCTGGCTCCTGTACATGGCTTCATGTACAGTCTTCATTGTTAGTGACTCAGCCTGGTGGGCTGTAGGTTTCAACTGGACAAAAATAGGAACTTCTGTGGGAGACCATCATTGGACATCTAAGAAAGAACAGACTAAAGAAATGCTACCTGGAATCAAGGATGTTGGATTCCCAAGTCCTTTTGACCAAGACATAGAAAAGTTACAAACATATGGATTCTATCTAAAATAAATGAACCTTACTCACAGTACTTAAGGTTTTTGTTAAATCTTTAGTTCTGTGTGTGTGTGTGTGTGTGTTACATAACATCTTCAGCATACAGGATACCAGGGTACCTTGGCCATCTCCACACATTCCTGCTCCTCTTTCCCATACTGTAAATAGGTCATATCCATCCTGCTTCCTTTTCTGTCAGCCCTAGTAAAAACAAAACAACCAAATCCTTTCTGATTAACTAAATAGCCCAGTCCACATCTCAGTCATGTTGGAATGTAGGTGGTGAATATTCAATAATAATTCACATTCACAATTTTGTAAGAATTTTGGGGTATCTTCTAAATCAACAGGAATTCTTGAAGTACAGATTTGAAACACACAAATCTTAATGATCAGAGGAAATCAGGCAGTGGTGGAATTTTGAAACAGAGCTGGAAGAAGGGAGATATGAACAGGAGCATCTTAGGACCAAGAGCTAAACTAATGTCCCCAAAGACAGCAAGAGATTGTCCCTGAATGAAATACTACCTGTTAGTAAACTTTGATTTGTTTACTTGTTACCTGGATGTGTTCTTCAGGAGAGTTCTGCTACACACTCACATTTTATATTTTATTGAAAGATCCTGAAGCCTGCAACTGCTCTAGTTTGAAAATGCTCTACTGAGTTGTGCATGTGGTAGCTCCACACTGCTAGATTTCTCTTATTAGAGGTTTTTTGATAATGTGACCATGCTCATTGAAGTTCTTAGCATTTTTCACTGTCTCTTAATTAGCTCTCTTTTCAGAGATTCTGAGTGACTATTTTTATAATAAACTAATACTTTAGATGAGTCAAGGTTAATGCAATTTTAAACTGCCACCTCTATTTGACAGCTTCTCAGCTTGTTCGTGTGTGCTGGGTGACTTTATTTTTTAGCTACATTTCATTAATACCACAAAAGCTTATGTTATCTGTACTTAATAATGTTTGTTGATAACATTGTGAATTTGAGCCATCATCAAATATGATATATTTCTGGTAGATATAAATGGTAGAAAGGGGACTGTTCCTATATCCTGAACATTTAGGGAGTTGGTGAATACTAATCTGATTCTGGAGCCTTCAGAAAATGTGCCATGTTTCTTTTCTCAATTATTTATTTTTTATTATGATAGAAATCCTGAAGGAGTGCATTATATCTATTTGGCAGTAACTAATAATTAAAGAGGCTGAAGGTGAAAAAGATATCCTTGAAGCTAGGGACCATTCTTCCTATGTGGGAATATACTACTCCTATGTGCAAGGCTAGTGTTTTGTATTCAAATTCATTTAACTGATGGTAGGTTTGATTTTCATCCCTGATAAGAACTAAAAAGAAGAGGAGTGGGTTTCCTGTCTAATGTCTGTAGCCTGGTGAATTTAGTACTCAGAATCCTCTTATTGACTACAACCATTCTGGAGGCAGAGCAGCATGGGGCTTAATCATATGGGAAGTTTCTGTGGTATGATCTACTTAAGTATACAGAGCAAATCTTCCTGTCATCCACTAGGTGTGTCAACTGATAGACTAAATTGAATTTGACAATTCATTGAAAACAAAAGAATTTCCTTGGGGATAAGAAAGAAGTAAATTGCTTAGAGCCATGATGAAAACCTAGGTGTTGTCCTGTAATCAACAGGGTGGAAGTAGATAATCAAGTGCTGAAAATTATAGTCTGACCTCCACTGATATACATGCATTCACAAGCACACACACACACACACACACACACACAGAGAGAGAGAGAGAGAGAGAGAGAGAGAGAGAGAGAGAGCACACAGAGAGAGAGAGAGATGCACACAGACATTCAATTTACACACATGCACTCGCCCATGCATGTACACTCTAGCACATACACGAAATAAGTACATAAGTTAAAATACTTAAAGTTAGAGGAATGGAAATGATGTAAAAACAATGTGCTTGTATATGAAATTATTCAAAAATTATTTTTAAATTTTAGGAATTTTTTTTAATTTTACCTGGAGAAATCAATTGGAGGGAGGCAGAAATATTTACCTACAGAGAAAATGGATGAAATGCTCACTTTGAAACATAAAAATAAGGAAATAAAAAAGGATAAAGGTAAACCTTGACTTGACCAGACATAATTATTTTTAGGAAAAGTGGTTTTATTTTATACCAACAAATGTTAAGCATTTTCACATGATTTCTAACTTCCTGTTTACACTACCAGATTGCTTTCAGAATCCATGCAATTTACCTGAAGCCACAAGGGGCACCAGGTGTGAAACACTCACCACTGTTCACTACAGAGAAGCAAACAATGCTGAGCTGAACCCAGGCACCTGCCTCAGCTTAGACAACATCAGCTGCTCAACACTGAGCATTCCGTCAGAAAATATCCCAGAATAGATTACCAAGTGAAAATAAAATACATCACCATCCTTTTCTCAGTCTCAGAGAATCATGTCAATATAGAAATGAGAGCAAAGAACAAATATTTACAGTTTTGTAGAATCAGGCACAGAATGTGAATAAGGCTGATGTGTTGAGAACCTTGATGTATCCATAGGCTTTTGCCAAAATGTGGTGAAATCATGTAATTAAGCTTCTTGGAATTAACTATGTGAAAGGAAAAGAGTGACAATGTCGTGGACTCCCCTGAATTCATAAGTTTAAAAGGCAAAGATAATAAAGTCCAATATTTAAAAACTAACCCAAAAAAGTGCCTTCAAAGATTTAAACTTTTAACGTACACACACACTCACACAAAAACTCTCTAGAGTGTTTATGTTAAGTTGACGAAGTGCTTTTTATCTCAGTAGTAGGTAGAAATTCTCTAAAGGCCAAGCCGTGACCTATGGAAAGAGGCTAATGAAGTAAGCTTGGATGGAGGACATTTATTTATTTATTTATTTATTTATTTATTTATTTATTTATTTATTTATTTATTTATCTATTTATTTATTTATTTAGTTAGTTAGTTAGTTAGCTAGTTATTTTGACCTGGACTTTATGTCTTATTATCATTGTGATACACAAGGGCAGGGTTAGCCACAGAATGTGACCCCTAGGTATATCTGAGTATTTCCCTGGGTCCAGCCTTAGGGGTGGCGTAGAGTTTACACACAGCAGTATTGTCTCATGCAACAGAAGCTAGATTTCAACATTAAAGCTTCAATTCTGTCTTTCTAGGGAACTCTATTAGGAGATATGGAAGGACCATGTTGGTCAGAGGAAGGTGCACAGATCAGTGTGGCTGACACAGACAGGGCTCTGAGGTCTGAAATCATGCTTGTGGAGTTGAGTGTGAATTTACCTCCTCCACTGGCTTGCTGGAGTCCCTGAAAGAAGTGTACAAGGAAGAGTCTCGGGTAGTGTTAGGTCTAGAATGATGGAGGTAGATGGAAATAAAAGAAAGCAGACAGGCATCTCCAGAATCAGAATTGTAGTCCTAATAAGAACAACTCTAGGCCACAGTCTCTGTGGAAATGGAGACTGTGCATGCAAGTTTGAGAGTCTTGGGGTTTACAGATGGAAAATGGGGAACTTTGGAGATGGAAAAACCGGTCTGCAGGTTTGTTCCCCTGCAGTCAGTAAGTAGTAGACACCAGTGGGCTTGTTTGTGGATGTGCTTAGCAGGAAACTTCCACAACTGTCGTCAGTCAGGTCAATGTTCTGATCTACAGCTTTTCAGTCCATCTGAGGCCTTTTGGTAATTAACCCTTCATTCCAGACTCTGAGGACAGATGAGAAAGTAGGGTGCAAATATTCTCCGACTGGCTACTTCCTTGGAGGGTGAAACACGGGTGGTTTTGGTTACACAGTGAAACAGATTCTTCAAGGAGGTTGTAGAGGGAAGGGAGAGTAGAATGGGGGAGGCACAGAGAAAAGTCAGTGAGAGGAGGTGGGTGTCCATAGATAGGGCCCCATTTATAGGGTAGAGGAAGGATTTGTATTGTGTCGCAAAGAGCAGTGTTTACTAGGCAGAGACGAGTAGAATCACAATGGGAAGGATGGCAATAGTTAGATAAGTTGGAGGAGAGGAACAGCTCATCATGAGAGATTGTAAAAAGAGTAGGAAGATGGTAAGAAGCTAGAAAAAAGTGGAGTTGTCTTCGGAGGTCTGTTATGGATTTAGGAGTTGATAAGGTGTCAGACATTTTGCAAAGATGTAGCCTGAGACCACTGTGGATCCACAGTGATGAGAGGTCAGGAGCAGCCCTGAGGTGGTGCACAGACAGACCCAGCAGTCAGAAGAGTAGGTGGGATTGGCTGCCTTGAGGAGCTGATGAGTTCTGGTTAAGGGTACTCAGCTGTCCTATGCAGAGGTCAAAGTGAAATGTAAGAGTAGAGTAGAAGGATCATAATCATGGGGACTAGGGCAAAAGGAAAGGGTTGTGGCTAGTAAGAAGACAATTTTTCTTTGAAAAAATAGAAATGGTGTGGGTCCCTAACAGGGGTGAAGGAAGGGTGGCAATGCGTGAATCTAAGGATTGTAGTACAGAGTATAAAAGAATTCTTAAAAACTTTCCTTCCAGGTCTAATTATTTGGGGTGACAGGGACAGGGGTCAAAGGTTTAGGGACAAGAGTCTAGGGAGGGAGGGCAGAAGAGGACAAGGGCAGGGCACAGAGTTTAAGACATCAAAAGCCTGATGCTAGGAAGCTGGGTTGAATCTTCAGGGGTTTCTTTCTCAGTCGACCGGGAGGACCTGTGCTCCTCTCAGGCATGCTGGTTTCTGCTCAAGTCACCCAGAAGCCCTAGCAGGAGTCTTTCTGGACCACAGATTCCATGGGGAGTTTTAATGGTAGTGTTAAGCAGTTGCTTGTTTGTCATATATAGTATGCAGAATTCAAGTGGATTTTCCTAATAATGGAGTAGATGCTTCTAGGTATCCTCCAGCTCCATGTCTACAAGTAATTATTCAAAAGTTACATAGTAAATATCAATGTATCTACTGCCAACAACTTTTTCTTTATTCTCTGTGAAGAGTTCAATGGGAGAACCCACCAAGGAATTAACTACAGAAAAAAACCTTTCATAGGAGAACATGATTTGATGACTTGAGGAACCACATTTTCAAATAAAATAAACTAATACTAAATGTATCAGGTTTGTTTCAAAAGTTGTTGATCAAGAAGGTAAAGACCACTGATGCTCACAGACCATGCAAATTTTGAGAATGACTGATGTTCGGAGTACAGGTCCTTAATGTTTATAACTAGATGTACTCTTATAGTAATATCTTTGTGAAAGTAAGCACTCTGTGCCCCTTTCATTTTGTAGAAGTGGGTAGATCTATCAGGAGAGACCATGTAAGCATTTGTAATAATATAACAGATCTTCAGTGCCTCTAGAAGGCAAAAAAAAAACTGTTTGGATGCTCTGTGGGGAGTCTCAGTAGGCAGATGGCATAGTGGAAGCAACAGTGACTTTGATGTTAGAAGACCCATTTCAAACATCATACACAATTAGGGAGCTTTTTTGACAAGAGATAGCAAGAAATGTCACATATGTTTATAGAAAGTGCCAGATAAAAGTATAACACTAAACACCATGAAGTGTTAGAGTAAAAATTACGACAGCCACAAGCTTCGTGCTTGTCAAAGACATTTTCAAGATGCTTCATTCTTTATCCTTATTGCTAGAGAAAATATTGCTAATCATATTGAAAAGCATTGTCAATTTCCCATCGTGGTCATAGATTGATGGACTTACTTTAAGGAATATGTGGGTCTAGAGAGATGGCTCAGTTGGCAAAGGACTTACATGCAAGCATGAGGACCAGAGTTGGGAATCTCCAGCCACCATGTAAAAAAGTTGCTTTGGCCTGATGCATTGGTCTGATGCATTGATCTGTCTGTAACCCTGGAACAGGGGAGGAGGATTCCTGAAGATCTCTGCCAAGTGTTGCCCAGCAAGCCTACCTGGACAATGAGAGTCAGGCTCAGTGAGAAAACATTCTCAAAAAATAAGGTGGAAGGTGATTGAGAAAGATATCTAATTTTAATCTCTTATCTCCACATTATAAGTGTTAATGAATGTGTGCACACACACACACATGCAATGAACACACACACACACACACAAATGTAAACACACACAAACACATACAGAATATGTGTTTTCCTCCCAAGATAGAGCTACTGTTAGATTTGTTAATTACCCTGTGAATAACTGTGTGTCTGAAGAGGCCTTTGAGTTAAATAACCACAAAGGAGCAACTGAGTCCCTTAAATCACAGAATTACTGCCTTATCTGAAAAAAGAATTTGCAATATGTTAATTGCTAAATGTTCATCCTGACAACTAATTACAAAATATTAACTAACCTGTTATATTCTCTGTCCAAAGTGCTTCAATTTTTTTCTCCTACATAGACATGAACCTGAATTCTTTCATTGGGTGCTTTTGATCTTTTTTTTGCCATTCTTGTGCATTCCACAGAAATTCTAATTGGCAATAGAAAGGATGCCAATATTTTTGATGACATTGACTCATGAAGTTCATCTCTGTAAGATACCTTTAATCAAAAGATGCTTATTGTTGAACAATGAGGCAGTGAAGCTATTTGAAAGTAGAAAAAATTGTTGAATAAAAAGTTTTTTATTTTTATTTATAATATTTACACATTTAAATAGGGAAAAAAGGAAAGGGACAATGTGCTTTCCTTAACAGCAGAGGAGCTAGAAGTTGTTTTTTCTTGAAGTCAGAAAATAAGTTTCAATCAGATACTGAATTTAGAAAGGACACTGTCACTGGGGATTTCTATAGATACATGTGCTATGAAGCTAGAATAACGAAATGGGAGTATCCCACTATAATATTGGCTAATTCAGTCAGCACTATTGGTAAGTTCCATAATTATTTAAGTTCATTGAATTTTTCTTGAATGTAAGAATCTAATTCCTTGGGCAGCAGAAAGAAATGCTATCATAGAACCTGATGCTTCTGAAGGAGATGGCAACTATCCCAAGAAAATCTCTCCATTTTTGCAATTTTATCAAGTTTCAAAGATTTGTACTTAAGAGATGCAGCTTTCCCATGGTTCCTACAATGGCAGTGGTGTTGGAATCACTGTCCCCTTGAATGGATCAATTTTGGGATACTGATACCCCCATTCAGAGGGAAGAAATTGAAGGCAGGACACATAAAGAAAAGCTAGAGAGATTGAGATAATGAGGAAGAGAGAAAATTCAAGACAGATGAAACCATTTCTCTCTGATGAGATATAATACACACATTCAGTAAAGACTAGAAAAGAAAGTGAAGATGTGATTATGAGTGGATGAATGTGTGTGTGTGTGTGTGTGTGTGTGTCTTGAAATTGCCTCAACTCTACTGCAGTGAACTAGACTTGTGACACGAACATTTAATATTTTGTGTAATACAGACTAATAATTTTTAATATCTCAATTATACACAACATTCTATTTGCAATTTTCATTTACCTTACCAAAGGTCTCCTTTCACGTGAATACCTATACATTCAGGGAAAGTGATATATTTCCTCTTAAGGATATATATTAGAGCAGTCTTATCAATTAGGTTTCTTCCTATTATTTAGCTATTATAAGTAATGATATGATCGATTTCTTGTGGGAATAAAAGTTAATCCACTCTGGATTATTTTCTTAGGAAAATTCCCAGGTTGTAAAGTCACAGGCTACAGGTAGTGTAGAGCTCCATATTTGCTAAGTGATTAGAGGCAACATAATCCAGAAAGCACTTGCTAATTTATAATTAACTACTATCACCTTTGATTTACATAGTCTGCTATATTATCTTATCACACATTGTTTATCAGCTGCGATCTTTAGTTTAACAGGCAACATGATTCAACCTAGACTCACCTTACCAAAGAGTCTCAATGAGAAATTGTCTATATCAGGTTGGCTTCTGGGCATATCTGTAGGTGATTGTCTTGATTGCCTTGATCAATGTGGGAAAACCCAGCTTGAAAGTGGACTGCACAGTTCCTGAGTTTAGGCCTTGGAATTTGTAAGAGTAGAGGAACCATGCTGAGCTCTACATACATACATATTTATTCTCTCTGCTCTTGACTGTGATATGATGTGACTAGTTTCTTCAGGTTCCTGCCTTGATTTCCCTGCGAAGATGGACTATAACCTGGAATTGTAAGCAGAATATACCCTCTCTCTCCAAAGTTATTTTTATCAGAATATTTTCCCACAGAAACAAACGAAATTGAGACATGACCCTATGGATAACCTTTGTAACTTAGAGCTTACATGCATTTTAGCAATATATTTGTATCTATTTATTCTGCATCATTTATGACCATAATACATGTTTTTCCTTGAAAATGTTGTTATCTCTTTTGATGTGATATAGGTCTGGGTATTTTAGACACATGATAATTTATCAATATAATTGCCTCTTGTATAATATGTTTTGTTTTAGTTAAAACAAATGACTGAAACTGTTATTTATATATTCTTGTAATGTTAATGAACTATTTTTCTCATCATCCTCACTTGAAAATGATTGCTCATACAGGATGATTGACATAAACTTATTTAACTCAATACTATAGAATACATTTTTGCTAGTTAGACCTCTTTAAGTGAAATACTAACTTTTCAGGAAGACAGTCGCCAAAATCCATACTGTCTCTATTATTATCATCATCATTATTTCAGTTACTTTGAAAGGTGGTGGCACATACCTTTAATCCCAGCACCCGGGAGGCAGAGGCAGGCAAGGTTCTCTGTGAGTTCGAGGCCAGCCTGGGCTACAGAGTGAGTTCCAGAACAGGCTCCAAAGTTACACAGAGAAACCCTATCTCAAAAAACAAAA
>CABHPH010150642.1:1241-12052 GCA_902168325.1 Peromyscus nudipes
TGTGTGTGTGTGTGTGTGTGTGTGTGTGTGTGTGTGTGTGTGTGTGTTTGCAAAATTTTAGTTAAATATAAAAGGATTCCTGGAGACATTAGCAAACACCCTTAGTGGTATTTGTCCATTCTTCTTCCTGCTTCTCTATTGGCCTCTCTTCCTCCCCAGTTGGGGCCTTCATCTGTTTTCCCCTCCTCTTCATATTACATGAATACCACTATTCCTTTCTCAAGAGCTCCACACAATGGTACTTTTATACTTTCTTGATTCCTGTGTATCCTCCGTATTATACACGTATACAAATATTATACAAATCTGAAGATTTGTTGTGTGATAATCTAGACACAGAAAGACAATTATGATTAAAACAAGGAAACAAAACTTTGCTCATAAGTAATACTTTGATACTCATTGAAATTATAACCAGCATTAAAAATTTAATAAATAAAAATATATTTATTATATATATTTATTACATATATATAAATAAAATTATAATATGATCAATTAAAGAGAAATAACAATAATAAATTGTCATTTTACAATTCAATTCATCCTTAGTTCCCATGCCATAAAAGTCACCTAGTGTTATAAATTAGAATATGACTGCTTTTAAGTTAACTTTTAAGCACTTATGTATAAAAGTTAAAGAAAATGTAAGTAGACAAACAGTATACTACAAGCAATAATTAAAACATACCTGCATACATATTTTTATAGTGGGGCAACATAGGTCTAATAGCTACAGTTTACAGTACCATATGTTTATAGGAACAGAAAAAAAAATGTGCTTCTCCAAACATAAGGATCACACAAATACTATTCTAGCTATACTACTACTAATATATGGTACAATTAAATTCTGTGTTAATGGTAAATTTCATGTTTCTGTGGATGACCACCCTATTCAGCTGTTTAGCTTCTGTTATTCAAAGATAATCTCTGATTTCATGCTCCAGTGTTTGGCCTTCTATTCATTTGTTCAATATCTAATATTAAGAATTAATAAGCAATTTAAATCTTCTAGGTCATGCTTCAATTTTACGAATATAGAGTAACTCTTTAGTGCTTACGGTGCAACTAATCAGAGCCAGCATGGAAAGGCATGGATTCATACATTTGTGGCTTAAATTCTCTGAATACAAATTAGCATGTGAAGACATTTAGTAATATTTCTAATTTAGAGTAGATGATCCATAGAGTTACTTATTGGGATGTCTGCTTAATCTAAGATTTTATTTATTATAAATTTTATTAAAGGTCATTTAATATTCAAAACCAGTAAGTAAATTTGAATTTAAATGTTTCATGTTTAATTGCTTATCCACGAACATGAAAATAGTTAGTATAAGATAGCAAAGTCTGATGGTCAAAAAATGGCAAGTATTTATTATCTCAATCATACATTATATGCAATGTGAATAATCAGGTTTCAGTTTATATCTCAGTACAGCATTATAATCCAATGTATCTCAATTTAAAACATACAATTTACTCTATCAAGTAGAAAATAAAACCCTGAATATTTCTATATAATAAAACTATTTTATTTGGCATTAATATATTAACATGTTCAGATAAATATAAGACCCTTTTATATCTTTTCAATTATTTTTAAATTTTTCATAATGGTTTGTTATTTTGGAAAATGTGTTTTAGAGAAACAGATTAAAAAACAAAACAAAACACTTTTATTTGGTCCACTATCCCTCAATATCTTCAGAATTCTCTGCCTTATTCAAACTCATTTTTATTAAGAACAATAGAAATACTCTTTATTTCCAAAATGATAAAATATAATTGTTTCTGAAATATACCATGAGATACTAAAAATGAAATTGGAAAGATGCATATCAGGTATTGAACAATTTCCATGTGAATTCTTTTAATCCTAAATAATCTTTCATAATTTAATTTTTATTTCATTATTTCTTTAATTTTTTGAGATTATAATTACATAATTTCTTTCTTTCTTCCATCCAAATCCTTCTACATACTCCTTGCTCTCTTTCAAATTCATGGACTCTTTTAGCATTAATTGTTCTTACATACATATATGCATGCACATACATATTTCTAAATGAATAAATGCAGCAAGCTCAATCTATATAATGTTAATTCAATGTATGTTTTCAAGACTGACTATGTGGTATCTGTAGTTTTTTTCTATTATCCAATGCCTCTCCGAAGCTGTTGTTCCTTTCTCATCAGCATTGAAAAATTCAAAGTCAATAGAGCATTATGTAATCTATTTCTGGGGGGTTTTGTTACCTCTTTCTGTTTATTTAGCATATTCTTTAGAGTTCAGTTTGATCTTTCTATGACTGCTTGCCCTGTAGGATTGTGTGGTATACCTGTAATATGCTTTATGTTGTAATAAGCAAAAATTGTTTCATTTTATCAGATACATACACTGGAATATTGTCAGTTTTACTTTGTACAGGTGTAACATGAATTGCTAAATGGTCTTATTAATAAAAAATCCAGAGCCAGATATTGGAGTAAAAGCTGAAATATCAGAGAAGCTGAGCAGCAATCCACTAGTTCTTACCCCTATGAAATTCTGCACCAAAAGAAAGTGAGCTCCGCTCTCCACCCTGCCTTATCACTTCCTCTCTTTGCCCAGCTCTATCACTTCCTGTCTGTCTGTACAGACTTCCAGACATCTATGGTTAACTAGTGGGTAACTTCTCCTTCTGATTTTTAGTCTAGCCTTATTTGTTAGAGCACAAATAAAATATCACCACAGGGTCATCTTTGCGGATTCCTAGGAACTTCCTTAGCACCAGGTTTCTCCCTATCCCCATGACGTCTCCATCTATCAAAATAGCTCTTTCATTGCTCTCCCACTCCATCGCTGTTCCAGCTCGACCATCCCTGTTCCCTTATATTTTCATACCCTGTCCCCTACCCTCTATTGCCCCCACCATCACCACCCCATTTTACTCAGGAGATCTCATCTATTTCCTCTTCCCAGGGCTATTCGTGCATCCCTCTTAGAGTCCTCCTTGGGCCTTTGTCCAGTAACTGATGGAAGCAGATGCAGAGGTCTAGGAATCCAGTCAAAGAGGGGGAAGAAGGATTCTGTGAGCAATGGGCATCAAGATCACGATGGGGAAACCTACAGAGACAATTGAACCAAGCTAGTGGAAACTCCTGAACTTCAGACCCACAGCTGTGGAGCTTCCATGGGGCTGGGCTAGACCCTCTGCATAAGTGAGACAGTTGTGTAGCTTAGACTACTTAAGAGGCCCCCTGGCAATAGGACCAGGCTCTATTCCTGGTACATGAGCTGGCATTTTGGAGCCCATGTCCTATGATGGGACACTTTGCACAGCCTTGATGGGGGGGGGGTGGCGGGGCTTGGACCTACCTCAGCTGAATGTACCAGGCTTTGCTGACTCCCCATGGGAGGCCTTGCTTTTCAGTGGAGGGGATGGGGGATGAGTTGTGGGGGGAAGGCTGTGGGGGGGGTAGCATGAGAAGGGAAAAGAGGGAGATCTGCACTTGGTATGTAAAACAAATAAAAAATTTCTTAATTAAAAAAGAAAAAGTAAAGAAGTATAATTATATAAATCACAATGACTGATAAGTTAAAGATTGGGGAATTAGATATATTATCATCATTCTCCAAATATATGTGCTCCTAAAAAGGTCTGAGTTAGAATCTTGAATTACAACACCAATGCATCAGGCCATACACACCAGTTCAGTAGGAGCACAACAGTGAATGGCATTACCAATTGCTTTTGTATTTGTCTTAAGAGCTACTTATAGGAGGAAATACATGTCCAGTACAGTAAACTAAGTCAAAATACAAAAGCTGGGGAAGTCATAGTCATAGGGGAAACTCATTTACTTCCCAGTTAAATTGACATGCAGTAAACTATATTCTAAATAAATAGCTGTCTTTATACTCATAGACAAATGCTGCTCATCTTAATCAGGAAATGTTCTTTTTGCAGTGAACAACAGTAAATGTAGATTTGTGACTTCTCAAGTTACTAAGAATAAGTGAAGCCCGAATGTGTATAGCCTTTTTCATACCACCGCCACCTCTATGGCCCAGCAAACACTGTAGAATAGGAAGTGGAACACAGAACATAGGAGAAAGGGGTGTGAAATGGTATGTATCTTCGATGCTTGACAACACCACAGCTAACATGACCTCACAGCAGCTGTGATTTACTACAACAGTCCTGCCAGTGGCTAATCATGGGTCCACTTGGAGCTTGGGATATGTGATTCATCTTTAAGGAAATTTTAACAAATGATGGATTCTGGGGGATTGTCAAGTCATTGTCTTCAGTTGTTTGCCCAATGGTGAGAAAACCAGGCTCCAAAGGATTATTCCCAAACTGTTGTCATGCAGAAGATCCATGTTTATATCAATAGGTATACAGGAGATAGTAGGTAACAGAAGCCAGACAGTGATACTAAACTGTGATCTGAGAAATTTATGTACATGTAAAACTAGCAAAGAACACATTTAGTAAATAAAAAAAAAGAGGCAGAATCCATTAGTTGTAGAAACACAGAGGTTTCCTGCTTTTGCAAATGTGAGGATAAGGGTTACACATATTCTTGCCAAGAGTCTTATCAGAGAATGAGGATAGGACTGATTATATTTAATAAGCCAATGGTTTGAAAAGCATAGAGAGACCAAGGCAATTAATGGTCTTTGCCACAGAGAATTCTCATCTTCTATTAACTAGACACCACACAGACTTGAAATGGAAGTCACAGCCTTTTTATAAGGTCTTATGTTTCCCAAAATAAAACTTCATTGTCATTCACAGTCATTCTACAGCAGTAGATGGAAAGATTATAGTGAGTCATTTATTCTAAGCCTGTGCCTTTGCAGACCAGCACCTGAAGTTCTAACACAGATGATGGCTCCTCTGAGATCAGTTTCACATTCATGATCAGTAGCAAAGCATGCGTTCCTAGTTTTCTCTCTTTTTATCCTGTCAATTACATTTCTATGTAATTGTTCTAGATTTGTATCAAGTATCATATGATCCTTCCAAACACCTGTTCCAAAAAAAAGAAAGATACATGCATTGTTCTACTGAGTCTATATTAGCAAAGATCACCTCAGAATGACACAGCTCCCGTCATTCTGAAGGAATTTGGCGCTTATATTCAGATATCTTCAAAGGCAGTTAACACTTCACAAAATTTTCTCCAAAGTTGACTTTACTTAGGCTATAGTCTGAGAAAATAAAATGAATTCTGAGGTAAACTTTAAAAAAAAAAGTTAAGTTTTTTTTTTTAAGTTGGGAAAAAAAAAAACTTTAACCTTGCTAGTAGGAGCACAAGAAATGCCATTTTTCATCTGGCTGCAGCCTGCTTCTTATGGATCTCCACAAAACTGTTCCAATTCTCTTTGTCATGGAACTGAGAAAATTGAAGCTATTCATCAGGCCCAAAGGGTAGCATGCAAGAACTGGAGACTTCCTATGACTTTGTTTTGACTTTGTTTTCTTTGGTGACTCAACAGAGGTGAAACATATCTGCCTGGTAAAGAATGAAAGGTCACTCTAAACTATAAAAAATTAAGTGGTATCAACTAATTCTGATAGAGCAGTTCTAAATTTGAGAAGTTAAAAACAATGGTAAATTAACATTTAAGAATTGTGTAACTACTAAAAACAATATTTTAAAAATGGTTAGTTATTTCTAGTTTTTAATTAATATACAATATTCTATTCTCTCAAGAGAATTTATGTTGCAACTATATTTGAATCCTCTAGTGGGTTGGGGAGATGGCTCAGCTGTAAAAGGCTAGGCAAATATAACCAAAAGTATATTTGAATCCACTAGAGTAATAGTGTAAGTTGTCCATTGAAAAAGACTGAGGGTTTACCTCTGTTTATGAAACAACATTCTTCCTTGAAGGCACCTAACATCTCATCTTTTTGTGTAGATATTTTCTGAATTTAAATTCTGAGAAGCACAAATCATTTCTTCTTTTTATTGACAAGATATTTTTGATAAAATAATATCTGATTTAACCATCTGTTTCAATGGTAAAATCAATTCACAGTAGCATGTATACAATTTTTACAATTTAATAAACTATAGACATTTTATAATAATTTTGATGAGCAAAGGTAAATTTTTCAGTAAAAAGCAGCCTAAGCCTCACACTCCCAGAAACATTCTGTAACCTTGGAACAACTTTCTTAGTTCAAGATGGTGAAAGTGTTTTAGTAGCTGATTAATGTTGTGTTTCCACTTATCTCTAAAGTGGTTTGCCTATTGTTTCTATCTTTACATTTGTACTTTGCAAACACATTCATTGTATGTGATACAAAAAGACAGCATTTTAAAGTGTTATGGATACACAGTGTTATTCAATACTCAGGGTCATATTTCTATTTGAAATAAAATTAAAAGCACAGGATGTGGCCCTTAGGTAGTACAGAGCTAAGATGATAAAAAAGTAAAGCATAGTTTTCAGAATAGAAGTTGTTAGACTCTTTTATGAAATATAACCAACAATGATATATTTTCCAAGTTGAAATGAGAGTCTGATTCATTCTAAATAGGACATTATTTAGTCTCCATGCTAAAATTAAAGTGGAGCTGGATGGATAGAAGTGTCCAAAGACATAGACTAACATGATGATGTGTAGTGGGAAAGACTGATTGAATGTCTAGTATTCACAAATAATTTGGTACAAAATACTTGATTTCTATTGTATACAATACTCAAACTAAGGGAAATCAATAACCAATAAAAATCAATATGTATCTGAACTGTTAAATATAATTCAAATTTCTTGTTAAGATAGGAGCACAAATTTAAATAATGCAAAACTATCTCAATGTGTTATCAAGATAACTCAGCTGCTAAAGAGAAAACCTATTAAATAAAAATTAAAGATAGTTCAATAATGACCAATAAGAAAAGTACAAAAAATGAAGAAGTGAAATATGAGCAAATGTATGTCTGCACGTAAAATGTAAAAATAGCTTCATTTTTATCAAAAATTAAGATTTACAGTTGGAGATTCACCTCAGTTGGTTTTATGCTTGGCTTGAAAGAACCTGGGTCTTATAAAAAATAAATCCAGATGGTGTGGCATGTGTTTGAAATCCAAGACTGGGGTTATAAAGACTAGTGGATCCCTAGAGCTTGTTTTGTATACCCCCTAACCTACTTCATGAGTTCCAGGCCAGTGAGAGATACTGTCTCAAAAAACATTTTTAGAGATAGATTTCAACTGAAGAATGATAGTCAGAGCTGTTCTTTTATCTGTACATATGGGCTCATATGTGAACCTGCCCCTTGACACATGTGCATACATTCACTCTTACACACATACACACACCAGCATATATGTACAAACACATGCACATAATACTTAAATTTGTGGAAATTAACAAAATATAAATGCTGTCATCAAATTTGCATAATAAAGGATTGCTCATTATTTTTTAACATATTAGTATATTGATCAGTATTGACAGTTGTAAATGAAAGTGAAGGAAAGTAAAGAAATAGTTCAATAAAAATTACCAAATTATCATTTGTATGACTTTGTGTTTCATTTACGATGTTAAGAAAAATGTTTGATACTAGCTCTTAATTTGTTCAAGCATTTAAATATACATCTATATTGTGTATTTGATGTTTAGTAAATATACTAGCTACAGTGTAAAGAAATCAGTGGAATATTGTTCATTTTATTAATAATTTCATTATCTAATTAATGAGATTTTTTATAAATGTGACTAACATACAAATCATGATAGATCTAAATAATAGAAAGTAGAAACACAAAATGTTTTGTTAAACAACCACTTCTTACACTATACCATGTGACTATAATAATGTTCTACCACACTCTACCTTCTGGGTAAATTAGGAGATGTTCAATAAAGTAGCAGAATCAGGTCATCAAATTCCTTATATTATGTGAGAATTTCTAACACTGTTCTCTTCCTACTCAGTATTAGAATTATAGTATATTTAAGTAGAATATGGAGTTTGAATTTTCTATAATCAGGTTATCTGTAAAGTTTTTTTGCTGATTTCACTAACAATCAACTTAATTTCTCTCACCTCTTAAAATAAATCTTAATACAATTTATTATATATATGTCTTTTTTTCAAATATGCTCTTTATTCCAAAGATAGTATAATGTCTGCTTCTTTCTATGAGATTTTTTTTGGTTCATTTGTATTGTCTATTCATTCAATATCGATAACCCTTTACATTTCTGTTCTGGCTCGCATGTCAATTTCACAGTATGATAACCAATTAAATAAACTATGCCAGAAGAACATGCTCCAGTATTTCAAGGTGATGTTTCATTTAATTTTAATGACAAAACTAGATAGATTGCTCTTATTGTAGTTATACGGAAACTAGAATTAAGAAACATGTTTGGGCATGTAAACATCTCAAATGACAAAATTTGGTCTTTCTTTTCATTGTTTCTTGTGAAAAGGCTAATGGCCTATATCTTTACTCATCATTATGAGAATCTCTTTACAATTTTGCATTTTTTCTAATAATTAAAATAAATCAACACTTAACAAGAACTTGCCATATGCCAGGCTACTCCAAATTTCATGTAAGCTCATGTGATCCTCACAATTGTTAGACAGGAACTATTATTATTCCAGATTTACACACTAAAAGACCAAATAATTTCATGTGCTGTGAGCTCATGTTATAAAATGGTCAAATGCTACTAAAACCATGCTTCACTGGTCCAGTCGGCACAAGCTCAGTGAAATCACTACACTGATTGCTTCATGGTATGTACAGCACATTGTCTAGATGCAGTAGAATTTTTAATACAACTGTGTAAGGATTTTGTCACATCTGTCTTTAGATTCTTACCTATTGCAATAGAAACTATTTCTTCTTGTAGTCTCTTTCTTAATAATGGTGAATCTTTCCAATTACACTAGAAATCAGGATGTTATAATTAATTGTTCCTGCTTTTCCAATTCATATTGAAATTAAATTACTAGACCTACTATGAGGACTTTGTTCATCTCAATGGTTATGGAAGTTAAGAAAGAGAGAAGGTGACCGATGAGCAGCCCAGAAGTAATTAATGGGCTAAATTAGTTAAAATCATGGTAGTGGGTCTATCAACTAAATACTATATTCTTAGCATACAGGAAGCCCTCAATTAAATTTACAGCACTGAATGCAGGTATACACATTACATGAGGAAAACCTAAGAAAACTAACAAAAAATGTTTTATTTGTAACACTAAGCTTTGTTTTTTTTTATATATTTTTATATCAATCCTAGAAATCATTGTCAATTACTCCATCTTGTTCCATAAACTTTTCTGTTTGCGACTATTTTATGTTACTTTTTTTCAAAAGTACTGAAGCATACAATTATGAACCAAAACTGTTTTTCTATATACTATCATAGGTAACTCATTTTTAGAACAAAAATTGATATTTAGAGAAATAAAAAGGGGAAACATTATAGAGACAAAATGAAGAAGAGAAGGAGAGAAGAGAAGCAGAGACATAGAGGATCATGTTGAATGATCACAGTAAAAGAGCTGAAACATGAGAGAAGAGTCATAAGTATGGATTTAAGAACACCTGTAGTTCTTGATACTACTTTAAAAAGGCAGAAAATGAAGAACTCTCTATGCAAATGAGAGTTTTCCAATACAAAGGCTTTCTGATCTTTGTGTTGTAAGTTACTTTCTGTTTCTACATTACTATTTTTAACTGAAAATTTTAAAATACTTCGGTTATAGAACCTAAGTCACAAATTTAATTATTATTTCTTGAAAGAACAGAGCATAAGAATGTCATGTGCACTAAAGGCTTCCCCCTTCCTGATTTTATATTAGACCCCACAATCTCAAGATAGCAACAAGTGATTCCAAGAGATGCCTAAATGACTAGTGGGTGTTCCAGAACTTAAATGTTATTAATTGCAAAATCAAGTTACTTTTGAGATTCCTGTCTTCAGTAACAAAAAAATACTGGGTAAGTTAGGCACAGTTGAGAGATTTTTGTCAGATGGTGAACGATTTTAAATGACATTCTGCAAAAGAATGAAGTAAATAATAATCTGTACTTATTGATTTCATATAGAGCTTAAGTGAAATCACTAATATCTAAAAAGTTAGTTTACAATGTATTGTTGCTTAGAGTATATATCTCTAAAAGCAGTGTTCATTGTGAGAGTAGTTGTGTTCATTGCTTTTGGGATGCTGTTTGTCAGTTTCTTGACTTCCATAGCCACTGAGATGAGCAACAAACTTGAGTAAATTTAGATTTTAAGTTTCTCTAGAGGAACAACTTCAGGTGGTACACAAGAGTTCCATAATGTGGCCGAAACAAACTGCAAAAGGCACACAGTCTATAGTTTCAGTCCACTTCCTACAGGATGAATGCAAAATGTTGGTGAAGAAAGTAGTTCTGGAAAGTAAAAGGTCCTTTGGATATTCTGGAATTGGAGAGAATTAGTCATGGTAAAGAATTAAGTGATCATGTTGAGGCTGAGCATTAAATACACAGGAGATGTTGCTCCCCACAAATGTATTTTTATATTCAAGTTTTTCAGTTATACTGCTTTAAGACTCTTGTATAAATTGGGATAAATTACTTTATGTTGCTTTTGTAGTTCTTGAATGTATAGATGTGTGTGTGTGTGTGAGTGAGTTTGTGTGTGTGTGTGTGTGTGTCTGTGTGTGTGTGTGTTTGTGTGTGTGTGTATAAATTGGGATAAATTACTTTACGTTGCTTTTGTAGTTCTTGATTGTATAGATGTGTGTGTGTGTGAGTGAGTTTGTGTGTGTGTGTGTCTGTGTGTGT
>CABHPH010150643.1:0-25019 GCA_902168325.1 Peromyscus nudipes
CACACCTTTAATCCTAGTACTGGGGAGGCAGAGGCAGGCGGATCTCTGTGAGTTTGAGGCCAGCCTGGTCTCCAAAGCAAGTTCCAGGAAAGGCACAAAGCTACACAGAGAAACCCTGTCTTGAAAAACAAAACAAAACAAAACAAAACAAACAAAAAACAACAAAAAAACTTATGTCCATTCTTTTAATTTTTCATCTATGTACATAATGCATTTTGATCATATCCACCTCTCTACACCTCCCTTCAGTTCCTTCTATGACCACCAACATGTCTACATCCCAATTTCAATTTGTTTTTTAAAAAGTTAATAACCCACTGAGTACAATTACTTCTACTCATGTGCACATGAATGTAGGGGTATCTACTGAGGCATGAGTAACCTAGCAGCAGTCACAGCCCCTTTCAAAATATGAATCTTCTTTAAGAGCCATAAACTGCCAATAACATCTTAGATAAGGGTGGGGTAGCATGGGCCTTTAACTCCTCATTCAGAAATTTTGATTGGCTTGATCTTACACAGATCTTACACAGGCAACAACAGCTGCTCTGAGTTTGTTTGAAATAGCTTTGTCATAGCCAGAAGACAGTATTTCACAGCTTAATACCCGTCCTCTGGCTCTTCCATTTTTCCATTCTTTCTTTGATGGAATTCCTTGAGACTTTAGTGGGAAGAGTTTAATATACATGCCCTACCTGTGGATGAACACAAAGAGTCACTTAGGACCAGCACTTTTCCCTATTATAAAACTCTGCATTAACCATTGCAGAAAAAAAGAGGTTTCTCTGATCATGTTTGAGGTCAGCACAAATCCATGGATATGAACATAAATACTTAAAAGGCAGTTTGGCAACATAAACAATTATGAAAACATCAATAGCAGGTTCCCATCTAGGACCCATGACCTCCCCAGACATGTCCTTTTTAATGGATTAAGAGTACCAAGCATGAATTTTTTCCCATGAATGAGGCCTCAAATCCAAGCAGAAAGCAGTTGGTGACCCTATAATAGTCATGCCATTTTAGTATCATTGATTACATTTTGCCTGGCAAGTCAGGATTGTAGCACTCTGCTTTTAGCATTTGGTAAGACCATTGATGCCTTTCTTCCTAAGAAGATTGAATAGAAGTTTCTAACACTATAAAGCAATCTCGCAGGTATTTCCTGTTCAGCTGAAGATTTATTTCTCTAAGTTCTGTTTTCAGTAATGGGTACTAACAACCTAGTTATCATGGGCGACTAGGAAATATGACAGCAGACTGTTATTTTTTTGGTGCCTTTGGAATCTTCCTGACTGGTAGGGAGGTATCCAGTGTTTGGCACAGATTTTTTCATATGGGAACTTACATGTTCTGGAAACATTGCTGTGAACATGTGCAGTACATCTGTTCAAATGCCCTTTTAAAATCATTTTTAATTAGCTTACAAGCTAATGGTTTTTCATAAAGCATTTTTATGATCCTTATTTTGGCTAACCTACACCATATCACTTCCAATCCCTCAGCCCCCTATCATCGTCCCTTCTTAAATCTATAACTCCAATTATCTTCCCATTATTTCATGCCACATGAAATATTACTATCCCTTATAATTAATGGGATATAAGATCACAGGTTTCCAAATAGCCCTTTCATATACCTTTCATTTTGATTAACACTTCCCCTGCTCCCTCATTTCCCCATCATCCACATCCTACATAAAATTAGTATCTAGAATGCACAGAGAAATTAATAATAATAATAATAATAATAATAAACATTGAAACATCAAGGAAACAAAGAACAAAATTAAAAAGTGGACAATGAGACTCAACAAATATTTCTCAATAGAAGAAATAGAGGTGGCAACTAAAGACTTTTGAAAGATGATCAACATCCTTAGCTATCAGAGAAATTCAGCTTTAGGGTAAGACCTCACCAGAATTGTCATCATCAGGAATATAAATAAGAATGAATTGTGGCATGGTTACAGGGAAAGGGGAGTCCTTATGTACTATTGGTGGGGGTGTAACTAATGCAGGTACTTTGGAAATCAATCTGGATGTTTCTAAAATACTAGATATGGAACTACCATAATTTTACTGCTTTTTATATTTACATTTATAGAATGTGGTGGAGCCATAGTAACCATGTCATAACCACTTATTTTGTTCCCAACATCTTACATTCCACCTGTCCTAAAGTAGTTGATCAATATTTTTTCATTATATGAATGCAAAAAATCTGTAGTAGATTGTTTTTGCATTTCTCCCTAAGTTTTTACAGTTTCCAACATATCAATATGATTTAAAAACATGGCCAAGGCTCAGATTCACCATCAGAACTCCTTAGCAACCCCATTCTGCCATGTTTAAATATGAAACTGGGACATATAATAGAATAATCTTGTTGAAGATATTCACAGCCAAGCAATGGAAGTGAAGCCTGTTCCTATAGTATATGATCCAGCCATACAATTCTTGAACATGTACTCAAAAAACACTAGATCCTACACAACCATGTTGTGTTGTGCTATTCACAATAGAAAAGACATGGTATGATCCTAGATGTCCCTCTACAGAAGAATGGATAGCAGATATACACAGTGGTGTTCTACTCAGTTGTTAAAAAATGAAGTATAAATTTTGCAGGAAAATGAGTGAAATTGGCAATTACTATGTTAAGCATGGTGACCCAGTTCCAGAAAGACAAATATCTCATATTCCCTCTCATATGCAGAGGTTAACGTTTCATGTTTGTATGTATGTAGATAAGACAATGTGAGAGTAGATAAGAGACTGTGGAACTCAAGAGGATACCATGACAGAGAAACTAGAGATTCTGAAAAGGGCAGAAGGAGGAGGGCAAAAGGTTAAAAGTGACAAAAATTAGAAAAGAAGGAGATCCAAAATACCCATCTCTTTGTCTAGAATAGTGATTCTCAACTTTCCTAATGTGACCCTTTACTCTAGTTCCTCCTGTTGTGGTGACTCCAACCATAAAATTATTCCATTGCTACATTATAACTGTAATTTTGCTACTGTTATGAATTGTAATGTAAATATCTGATATGCAGGAACTCTGATATGGGAACCCCAAAGGGATCATGACCCACAGCTTGAAAACCACTGATCTAGAGAGAAATAGAGTTAGCATTTCTACAAGACAAGATAGACATGATAACACAAGATAACACGGTGGTTACTAAGTGTGACAAAAAAAAGTACAAAATGTGTTGTGGAATGTTTGTTTAACTAGGCAAAGATGTGTTACATTTGCTCGTGCTGCATTTGTTAACTATGTAAAGATGTGCTGCATTTGTTTCACCTTGCCTGCCCAAGGTACCTAATTGGTCTAATAAAAAGATGAATGAACAATAGCAAGGCAGGAGAGGGATAAGTGGGGCTTGCAGGCAGAGAGAATAAGTAGGAGGAGAAATCTAGACTCAAGAAAGAAGAGGAACAGAGAGAACCAGGGAGAAAGAGAGTAACATGCCTGGTGCCAGAAGCCAGGTAGCTGCCAGACAGACAGGCACAAAAACAGTGAAAGTAAGATACACAGAAGGAAATAGAGGTAAAATCCCCAAGGCAAAACATAGATGAAGAGAAACAGGGCAAGTTATATGAGCTAGTGGAACAAGCATAAGTTAAGGCCGAGCATTCATAACTAACAAGAAGTCTCCATGTCATGATTTGAGAGCTGGCTGGAGGCCTAAAAGAAAGCCTGGTAGAAACAGCAAGTTAAGTAAAAAAAATCTGCCACAGTGCAGGGCACCAGTTCTTAGAGCTAGGGTGGTTAGACACAGTTCCCAGATGAACTCAGCTCTTGCCAACCTAAGGTGTAAAGCTCAGCTATCATGGACTGAGTAGGGGTGGGGGAAGCCAGCCATTAGTGCGAAGGCACTTAGCATTTTAAAGTTAGGCTCATGTAGTCAGAAAAGAATAGCAATATGCAGTAAAAATAAAAAATAAAAAATTAAAAAATAAAATAAAAAATGCAGATCCAGATTTAAAAAAAAAACCTCTAAACAGGTTACAGTGTGTCTAAAATGTGTGTGAGCTTAAGAAATAAAGAAAATGGATATAGACAGTCATAGAAAATAGTTTAAAAAGTAAAGTCTTTAAAGAAAGAGTAAAATAATATAAAAAAGAATAAGTTGTTGACAAATGAAAAATATGCAGGGAGTCTGGATCCTTGCCTACAGATATAAAGAAATAATCCTAGAAAAACTACAATATAGGTGACATATATTTTATCTGCTCAAACATAAAACAAAAATTCATCTTTGGCTGACTTGTGTACAGCTCACAGTCCACACTTGTGTCAATGCAGATAAGTATGTGACCTTTAAAGGTTTGTGTTTTTTCAGAGCAAAGGGACAAAACACCAATGAAAACAGGTGGCCCATGTCATCCAACCTCTCAGAGTGCTTCTGCTGTAGTTTCTTCAGAATTCAGCATCCAGAGCAGCTTCGTCTGGCCTCACAGACTATTCTAGCCAGTCCTGTAGATAAGTCTTGTGCTTTCCCATTGCACAGAGAATGGACAACAAATGTTACGGTTAGTTTTCCAAGGATGGGACCATTGTTTTAATTTTCTTGGGTTCCCTAAAGATGCTTTTGCCCACAGACAACAGGAAGCAATCTAGAGAACATAATGCCCACATTCCCATGATGTAGGATGGGTGGTTTTTGGTTATTCGGTGGGTTGTGGATGTTTGTTATCATTTAGGGAGGATATAGGAATATAGGATAAAAAGAAAACTATTAACCTCAAATATTTTACAATGATATGGACTTTAGTATACTGATACAAATTCAAAGTAATTATTGTTTTACTGTATGTATGCTTCTACTCTTTTTTTGAATACTATGCTTATGCAGCTCATTTAAAAATGTAATATATAATTAAAAAATACAGGTTAATAGTCATCTATAATAATCAAACTTGTAGTCATGTTATGTACGTATGTTTTCAAGGTTAAATGGATATATTTTAGATAGATGTTCTTCAAATGCTTCAGAGACCTACAGAAAATAGCATTAAGATGTTTAATAACCTGAAGCTTCTCATGACAATGAGACACATCTGCTCCTGGCAACACCAATCTACTTCATAAAAGGATGGTGAGCATCAAAGAACCTCCATATGGAGTTTACTTTCAATATGGCAAAGCTAGCCATTTAGGCAAGAAATTGCTCTTGCATTGACTGATGATGGTATGCTGTGCAAACTGGAAATGCAGGACACAAAGAAAAAAGACTGCCAAACTTTACCAAGACATGGCATGACAGTCCTTCAAGATTCTGGCTTCACAAAAGCGTCTGCCAGACATTCTGCAGAACACACAGGAAAGTGACTGCTGAATTTTGCCAAGATTAGGTGGGACAGTCCTTCAAAATTTCTGCTTCATAGAAGAGTAAGCCAGGGATGCTAGGCCTATAGGCCAAAGATGGATGCCTCAACTTTGTAGAGGAACCTTGGGTGACTATCTAGGCAGCCATATGTCTCTGTTGTTTTTGAAGTGGCTTGCATTGCACCTTCTGTTTACATAGATATTATTATATCCTTCTGGGGTCTTTGATGAAGTTGAAAACTGGATAGCTATAGCTACAGTTTTCCTTAGTTATGATAGAAGGTAAATTAGCTACAGAGCTTTGGACTCATCAAGATAGGATAAATAATGGAGTCTTTCCTTGAATTTGTCAAATACAAATGTACTGGACATTGTGAATGTAATCCTTACTTGATAATTATTCTTGTTGTATGTAGCTCTACTATGTAAAAGTTAAAATCCTTCCTTTTTATTTAGACACAAAGGGGGAAATGTTGTCAAATATTATTTTGACTAGACAAAGCTGTGCTACATTTGTTTATGTTTCAGTATATTATTTTGCCTATGTGAAGGTGTGTTACATTTATTTGTGCCGCATTTGTTTAATTATGTAAAGATATGTTGTATTTGTTTCACCTTGCCTGCCTGAGGTGACTTGATTGGTCTAATAAAAAGCTGAATAACCAAGAGAGATGGGTGGGCTGGCAGGCAGAGAATAAGTAGGAGGAGAAATCTAGGCTTAAGAGAGAAGAAGAATGGAGAGAAAGAGAGAGAAAGAGAGGGACATGTGGGGGCAGATGCCAGGCGGCTGCCAGACAGACAGACATGAGAAACAATGAAAGTAAGATATGCAGAAGGAAAGAAAGGAAAAAGCCCTGAGGCAACTGGTAGATGAAGAGAAACAGGGCAAGTTATAAGAGCTAGTGGAACAAGCATAAGATAAGGCCAAGCATTTGTAACTATAAGAAGTCTCTGTGTCATGATTTGGGAGCTGATTGGTAGTATAAAAGAAAGCCTGGTATAATAGGGGGTAGTTGGGCCCAGTAAGGGTGATGAAAGAGGGGGAATCAACAAAAACAGATCTGTTTAAAAAATATTCCTCAATGAAACCTAATTCTTTATAAGCTAATAAAACATAAAGTTGTAATAACTAAAAGCAATAATGAAGATATTGTTAATCCTATAGAATGTCTGTCTAAGTTCCAGAACATACATGGTACCACCTTGAACCAATATTATCTATCTTCTTTTCTGATAGAATCAGAAAAAGTTTCAGACTTTACAGATACTTTAAAACTAGAGAAAGTTGGCTGTCCTCTAAAGGGTCACCTAACTAATTTTCATAAATGAGAGAACATTTTAAAAGTTTCTGTTTCCTGGGAGAATTTTTTTATTTGCCTCTACGTAGCATATATTAAATATTACAAACACAGTAACTATTACAAACAACCATGTTGATTTTTAAACTATAATATATGTATGTTAAAATCTTATTAATCTATACTTTTTAAATGCAAAGTCCGAAAACTAAGTCTGTAATTATACACTGTAATATATTTAGCTGCATTTTGAGTCTGTTGAGCAGAATAAATCATTATAACATTTTCTTATTATGTACAGAAAATTACATTATGTAGAGAAAATATGTATATAGATGACTGATTCCTCACTGAAACTAAATTATCCCAGGAGGCAAACTCATTATAAAGTTGGTTTCAATGTTACTTCACCAATTGTATTGTGCTATGTTATTCAGAGGCAATGCAGTTGAATGAAGAAGCTCCAATCTTTGTCTTGTAGAAACACTAAGTGTATTTTTCTCTACATAATGTGATGGGTATCTTGGAGACTATTTTACAGGGATGTCATTCAAAGGTCTCCTTAGCTTGGCTCTTTATATTTGCATTGAAAATCATACCAGTCTTACAACATGCTTCATAAAAGCAGAAAATATTTGAGAGTTTAAACAATTTGAATTATGGTTTTATCAAAATCAAGATGTTGAATCCAAACAGAAGTTCATGTAATCATACCATGCCACTAACGAAAAGAGCAGAGATGGAAGATAAGAGAAAGGAGGAAGAGAGAAGAAAAGGAATGCTATGCCCAGCTAAACCACTGAGGAAGATTTTCTTTTTTTTAAATAAATATTTTTATTTATAATTAATTTAATTTTACATATCAGCCACAGATTCCCCTGTCCTCCCTCCTCCCACCCCCCATTCCCACCTCCTCAAAGGCAAGGTCTCCCCTGGGGAGTCAGCCCAGCCTGGTAGATTCAGTTGAGGCAGGTCCAGTCCCCTCCTCCCTGCAACAAGGCTGAGCAAAGTATCTCAGCATAGGCCCTAGGTTCCAAAACGCCAGCTCATGCACCAAGGACAGGTCCCAGTCCCACTGCCTGGGGGCCTCCTAAACAGTTCAGGCTCATCAACTGTCTCACTTATCCATGGGGGCTCCTCAGCTATTGGTTCATAGTCCATGTGTTTCCGCTAGTTGGGCTATTTGTCCCTGTGCTTTTTCCAATCATGGTCTTGATATCTCTTCCTCATATAATCCCTCCTCTCTGAGGAAGATTTTCATCTTGGCATTTGCTTTCCTGGTTCACCTCAAGCTCAAAATTTTCAAAATTTTTTTAATTTTGTAAAAAGTAAACACTCCTTTTTTCTACTATACAAACACATTCAGACAGTTTAAAAAAGAGAGAGAGAGAAGCAATGTTTATGGAGCCAATCTAATTACTATGGATTTATATCATATTCATTTTGTTACATGCTCTGCTCTCCTTACGACTGAAGTTCAGTGCATAAGTTCATCTAGTATGAATACAACTGCTCTACAGCCCTGCTTTGGACATCTCTTTCTTCCTTCTGCCCTTCCCTTCATTCCTTCTTTTTCTCTTTCTCTTCTCCCTGTCCTCTCTTCTTTTTCTCTTATTTCCTCTCCTTGATCATTTTTTTCTTTATTCCTTTTTTTGTTCCTGTTTTTATGCTAGATATTCTTTACATTTCACAAGTTATTTTCAGCCTTCAAGCTAAAAATGACAGATTAGTCACAAGCTGAATTTCTCTTTCGACAACAATTCCAGTTCTTTCTCCATGCCTCATGTACCAGCAGAGTTTTACAGTCAATGTGAGCATGTAAGTAACTTAAGATAACTAAGAGCTAGTTGCAAATGGTTTATCATAAAAAGGATGGACAAATAGGTAGATGGGTGTGTTAATTAATTTGAGTGAAGCATTCCACATTGTACTTATCACTTCATATCCAATAAACTTACACTACCTACTATAATTTTTCAATTAAAAACACCATAAACAGCATAGTGCTACTCACCTATATTCCCAACATGTGGGAAGCTGAGACAAGATGGCTGGTTCAAGTACAAGGACATTCTGGATTACCTAGTTGATTCTGTCTCCCAAACACAGTAATTTAATAAATTAATAATTAATTAAATATTAGTAAGACCAGTCCACATGAGGAAGGACAGAATATAGGCAAAAAGACACCTAAATAATGAAAGAAGATAATGCCAAAATTTTTCTAGTTTTAATCTGTCATAGATTTTTTTTCTTTTTGTTATGGATATGTAAACAAAAATATCATTAGTAGTGAAAGTATAGAACCAAATCTGAATTTCCACAACTTCAGAATGGCCATTCACTGTATAGGAATTCAGTGAGATGTGAAAAGTTTGGGAGAGGGCAAGCATTGTGAGTAGCTACCTTAAAGTAGTCATGTGATGTTTTTATTTGTAGGTATTTTAGAAAAAAAAAAGATTGTGTCTGAAAAACAACAATTCTTACAGATACATTGGTAGCTACAGCATAGGTGTCTTCTGAGTTGAAAACTGTATGTGGCCTTGCAGAGCACTGTTTCCAGGATTTCCTGATAGTAGCTCTTACTCAGGAATTTTACTGATAGTTAGGACCAAACACAAAATATCTTTGAATAAACAATTTTAATAATTTGCATACCTACAAAAAAAATGTGTTGGGATAGACAATGTAGATACAGCCACCATTCTATGCAAGAATCTTGCATTTTTCCCTCACTGCTCTAAAGCTGATCTTTCCAGAGCACTGGCTTCAGTAATGTACACATCTTTCTACAGAAAACTTACTCTACTGTTGAGCTTTCTAATTAAACACAAAGTTTTCTTGTATCGTTCTTAAATTGATTTCCTGTTTTGCAGGCAACTGTTGTATCGTGGGCATTGGTATCATTAAAAAAAAATAGATGAATTATAAAGAAACTGGAAAGCACTCTAATATATGGATATGATTTGACATGAGCAGGTTTTTGTCAGCAGGAAAGCATTGAAAATGGGATCAAGCCTATCCAGAGAAGGAAATTAAGCAACAGGCGCCCGGCAATTGCAGATGTATTTTACAGGAGCCGTGGCAGGTTTTGAAGGTTATTAAGTTGGAACCACTTATTCATCTGAAAACTCAAAAGTTTCTCCTTGAAAAACAATCTGTGGGGAAGTTACATATAGCTGTTACCTCACCAGACGAGCTGGCGAAGATTACTGCTCTTTTCACATGGCATCAATTAGAATATATGGGTTTACATTCCAATTAAGATGAATAGAAATCTTGACTCTTTGACTAGGTGCTTTAATTCCTAAGAATTTGTGGTATATAGCCAATTTCAGTAGAGATTAAAAGTGAAAATAACTGTGGGATTATCATAAAATATTTGGTTTAATAAATATATAAAATTTCATTAAGAAATGTCATGAAAATGGCCAGTTAGTTATGTCTCTGGAAGACAGTTCTGCTACCAGTTCATTGAAAATAAAGAAACCGGGTTAATTCGTATGTGTATACTTATGTTTCTGCATCTTATTGTCTGTTGTAGGAATTTGAAATATTATCTATTATTGCCAGATTGGTGTCTAACCTTATTGGCTTTATTGAAGGGGAGAGCCAATGACAAGGAAACTGTTTTAAAACACAAATGAGTCATCTCTTTAACATGCTGGCCTAGCAAGGCAAGAGATTTAGAGTTGAAATTAATACTGTATGAAATAGAAACACAATGCAGGGAATTGAGTTATTGAAGTTCCAGGAGAATCCTTAAATTGATCCTACCAGAATGCATTTAATGAAACTTAACTATCAATAATCTTTGTGTGTATTTGCCATATTTGTACGTCTGTTGCTTAGAAGACAAATAATCTGTTCCTTCTTTACATAAGATGTGCTCGTATGTAATCAACATACCATTTCCGAGTCTGAATTGCAAGTAGAAGAAAAATGGAGCCTAAAAAATATTAAACTGTGGTTATGATGTTAGCTATTTATTTTTGATAGACATATAACATTCAAAGACCATTTAGTGTATCTTGAAATGAGGTGATTGTATCAATGACGACTAGAAAGTGCAACTGCTGCATGTGCACCTTTGAAGACAAGAGTACAAAGTTGAAATAGAAATGTGAACGTTCAACTCAAAATGGCACAAAAAACACACCAGTTTGTTTTGAGTCCATTGTCTCAGGAATTCATGGAAGGAAATGACAAAAAATAAATAAATTGCATGGCATATTTATCAATTTTCAAAAAATATGATTTCCTTACTATTGCTCCATATAAAGTACTTTTATTGTAAACCTAATCCCATGGTTTGGAGGGGCCTTCTAAAAGTCTATGCTAAAATCTTGGTCACCAGCCTGTGATGCTATGGAAAGTGGTGACATCTTTAGGAGACAGGCCAAGTGGGAGAAAATGATGTCAGCCAGGATGTTGTTTGGAAGGGACTATGGGAAACTTGCCCTTACTCTTGGTCTATTTGCTGCCTGGCTGTGTTGAGATGAATAGCTTTCTCTGCTGTTTGCTCCCATCAAGATGTTCTGCCTTGTCTCAGAAATGAAGGCAGCAGGAAGAGCCAGCATGGGATAAATCTCTGAGAACATGAGTAAAATTAAACTTGTCTTCTTTGAGGTTGCTTATCTTAGATATTTTGTGAAGCAGACACACAACAGAGTCCTACACTTCCCATTTAGCAAGCCCAAGTAAATTTGATGGCAGTATAGATCAATTTTGGATATTTAAATATTTTAATGTGTTTAAATTTTTGGAACTTAATTAAGTTACAATTTGATTAAGTTGTAAGAATTATTCCTATAAAATAATTACAAAATTTACTGTCAGGAATTGTGGCTCATATCTGTAATCTCAACCCTTGAAGGTAGGGTGGAGGATTTCTGTGAATTCCAGAACAGCTATGGAGCAATACCCTTTCTCAAAGCAACAACAATTCTCCACTTAGGAAAATACATTAAGATTTACAAACTAATATTCATACTCAAAAACCAGAGGCATTTAAAGGAATTGAATAATACAATAGTGATTTTTGTAGTCATAAAATTGCCTCCAAAGAGCCTAAAAATACATGGAATAGATTACATTTCTGATATTTTGTACGCTTTGTCAAGTCACTAATTTCTTATAACCTGGGCATCTCTGTCTGCAAAATGGGTGTCATCATGCTATCCCTAGGGCTACTTTGAGGATTAAAAGATATTTTCACTAATAACAGCTTAAAATCTAAATTGCACTCATACTTCACTTGATGCCTTAAATTTAATATTTGTGAGGGGGATGGAAAAGATTTGAGAAGTCTAAATTTAATTTTCTGTGTCCCTCTGATATCAAAGGAACAAGAAGCATTCAAAGTTAAATGCACATATTCAATAAAACAAAATGAAAATTATTTATACTTACCAAGGAAGATAATGCCATAGTAGAATGTTTATGTAAACTATCTTAAAAGAGATATTGACAGAGGCTAGTGTCTCTAACAAGAAAGTAGTACATATAGGTGGTATAATAAAGGTTGTAGTTTATTAGGCCGAGGGTCTTCACACAAGGGTCATACTGTGAGTTCCTAACTATGGTCTTAAGCCTATCTCTCCAAGGTGACTCTCCTGTGTAATGTGTCTTAGTGGAAGGTTGGGTCCAGTCTCTCATGAGAGTCTCCAGTTCAAGGGTCAGAAGCCTGGGGAGACTCTCCAGCCACAGGGCAGATCAAGTTGGCATCTCTTCAGAGTCTCCAGCAGTCCTAAAGATGCTCAACACAATGCATTGCTCTTGGTTTATGCTTATGTACTGTCAAGTGGGCAATGTGGATTTCTAGTCATATATCTGGTACCTTGACTGAGTGATGTCACTGGGTTCTGGTTATCAGGTGTAGCTTTGGTGTAGTGGGGTTCCTAGTGAAGCTATATTTACATGTCTAAGATTTTTTTTTTACTGTGCTCATCAAAGGTGGGTAGATGGCTCAGTTGCTAAACTGTTTGCCATGGAAGCATGAGAACTTGAGTTCAGATCCCTAGTACTCACATAGGAAGCCTGGCACAGTGCCATGCTCCTTAATCCAAGTTTTGGTGAGGTGCAGACAGGAGGCTCTCTGTGGCTTGCTGCCCAGGGAGCACCAACCAAACTGGTGATCAAAAAGTTCAGTAGGAGACCTGATTTCAAAAAATAAGATGGAGAGCATGTGAGGAATATGTGTGATTGGCCTCTGGCCTCCAAGCACACCTATGCACACATATGCAAACATACACAAATAGGGACAATGTATTACGACTAGAAGAAAATAAAACCAGATTGAATTTAATAATGTGTCTCTGGCAGAAGTTAATTCATCCATAAATACTTGGGAACTCACCAAGATCATGCTCAAATGAACCTGTAATGAAGAAAATTAATGAGTTCACAGCAAGACACATACTTTGGAGATGTTCTTTGTTTTTCATTTCAGGGTGCATATACACATCATAATTAAGATCTCTCAATTCATCCAGGTTATCAGGAATTTATCTAACAGCAATGTTGTGTGTTTCAAAACTGTTCCAAGATTTTTTTCTTCCTTATACAATGTATACTATGTCAATTTTTTGGCTAGGAATTACTTGTGGGGAAGATAGAAATATTTTAATATGTCGAATTAATAAATTTTATGTCACCTATTAGCTTTGTCTTTATTGATTTTTATAAATGCTTTAGTTTGGGGGTATTTTTTGGTGTGTATGCGTGTGTGTGTGTGTGTGTGTGTGTGTGTGTGTTCTCACACAAACACATTGTAATAAACATTAAGACCAAAAGAAACTTAGAGAGGTAAGGATTCATCCACCTTACAGTTTGCAGCCCATCAATCACTGAGGGAATTCTCTGCAGGGACCTAGATGCAGGAACTAAGGCAGGATCATGAAGCAATGCTGCTTACTGGCTTTCTCCCCATGGCTCAGCCTGCTTTCTTATACAACATGACTACCTGCCTAAGGGTGGTACTGCCCACAGTGTTCTGGGTCCTCCTATGTCCATCAATAATCAAGAAAATGTCCCCAGGCTTTGCCTACAGGCCAATATAATGGAGGCCTTTTCTCAATTGAGGGTCCCTCTCACCAAATAAATCTAGTTTGCATCAAATTGGCAAACAAACAAACAACAACAACAACAACAAAACCAACCAACCAGGACAATAGTTGTCCCAAAATACCTTTGTAAATTGAAAACTATCAGCTATTATGGAGCCACAGTCTGTTCTGAATGCACAAAAACGTTGCATTTAACCTTTATGAACTCATTCTTCATGTTATTAGAAACCACATTATAAAAACCTTCCTGGAGTGTCCTTCCGTGGGTACCACCTACCTTCCTCTCTCACTGGCCTGGAACTCAAAAGGTTGGAGAGCCTGATGGATTTGCCTATCTCTTCCTATCCAGCAATGGGATTAGATGCACAACTTTCCTTCCTTCCTTCCTTCCTTCCTTCCTTCCTTCCTTCCTTCCTTCCTTCCTTCCTTCCTTCCCTCCTTCCTTCCTTTCTTCCCTCCTTCCTTTCTTCCTTCTTCCCTTCTTCTATTCTCCCTTCCTTCCTTCCTTCCTTCCTTCTTTCCTTCCTTCCTTCCTTCCTTCCTTCCTTCCTTCCTTCCTTCCTTCCTTCCTTCCTTCCTTCCTTCCTTAGTTCCTTCCTTCCTTTTCTTCTTTCATGTGTTTTCTGAGGATAAAACTCAGGTCCAAAGAGCTTCCCTAACTTAGTAACTTCACCAGCCTATACAGTACAATATAATTTCCCATCATCTGGAGTTTTAATGACTCAAAAATATTTTTATTCTTACTTTTTGTTTATATTAAAACAATACAACTGTTACTGTGCACTAAAGCTTGACAGAGACAGAATGTTTCTGTTTCTCCTCACCAAACAAAACAAGTTTCCCCTCTCTGTCTTTCCTGGAATAAACTCCAGCATAACCAGTCCATGAGATTTCTACTCTAGTGTTTTTTCTCTGCTACAAAAATTAAATGGGGACCTTCCATTTGTATTTCAATACATCACCTTGCAGATAACTTGCACTAGTTTCTTTTCTTAAAATTCTGAAGCAGTGTCCATTGACATTTATCTGCATAAAACTTAGAATCTTCATCACTTTGTTCCTGAGTTCACATATTACATATACAGCTCAAGATCCAAAAACCAATTTCTAAAAGTAGAATTTACATTGTTGATTTAAAATTTCATTTCCTCATGAACATGATTGAGCACTTACTATGCACAGTGTACTTTTAACAGATTTCATCTTATTGTACTTCTCAGAAAGATAGTCACATTTTCTCTTAAGTTTTTAAATTATGCTCACTTGTTACTTAAATGGCAGGTCATAAAGAATTAATAGACTACAACGGAATGGAAGTATAATGAGAACAAAGAGAAAAGTAATCCTTGACACTATCTATTTTGGAATTCATGAGAAGTCTGTCACTGTGTTTAGTCTTTTATTTCTTCCACAATGTGTCTCAGATTTTCCCTGCTCTCAACTGACTACCAAGAATGAAATATAAACTTTCAGCACTTCGTGCTTGGAATTCTTCACCAGCCCTTTCACTGCCCTGACTGTGCCTTGCACTTTCTTCTGTGATCTAGCCTTCTACCACGATAATCCCTGTACAGTGTTGATACTGCTATGCCAGCCTTCTGTGTACAGATGGACTGTCCATAGGCCATCGCTGGCAACTTACAACTTTACACTATTCTACTTGAGAAGCTACAATTTCTCATTAACCCATTCTATCTAACTTTATGACAATCTGCAACTAATCTCTTTCCCAATTGAATTAGCCAGCAGTCTCCCCAGGGACAGGACAGCACACATGGATGCATATTAAATTATGAGAAATGGACACATGACTATGGAAGTGAACCAAATACTTGTACCATCTGCTATCTGGGAGCTAGAGACCTAAGCAAATGCATGGTATAAATCAGTCTGAGCTCATAGACTTGAGAACCAGGAGAGCTGATGGTAGAACTCCCAGGGCAAGTCAGAATCTGGGATAGGGCTGCCAAGCAGCAGAAGCTAGTGTGGTCCTTTATATGGAATACCAGGACCCAGGAGCTGTGGTAACCAAGGACAGTAGGAAATTGATGTCCCAGCTCCAGAAAAGAGAGAGCTCATATTTTATTTACTTCAGGGCCCTAAACCATTGGATGATACTTATCCATGTTAGTGAGGGGATATCTTTCACTGA
The DNA here is from genome assembly GCA_902168325.1 of Peromyscus nudipes. NCBI lineage: Eukaryota > Metazoa > Chordata > Mammalia > Rodentia > Cricetidae > Peromyscus > Peromyscus nudipes. The sequence goes on from CABHPH010150643.1 coordinate 15,852, forward strand.
TCTCAAATGTTTTGCTACCCAAGAAACCTCATCACAAACACATTCCAATATTATCTGTCATCTGTGTATCTCTTTAGCCAGTCAAGTGACATAGAATTAAATATCACAAAAGCATACACATTTGCCAAGTCCATGGTCTGCAGTACAATCTGTGTCTTTATACTGGTCATTTTTCTCCCATGTATTTTTCTAGTTATTAACATGATCTGCACAGAAAAAATGAACTCTTACTCTAATAGATCCACTATTTTCCAAATGTTCTTTCCTTTTCATAATCCCTACAATGTCTTCCAGTAAACTTGGTGTTCTTTTCTATTGAACCTTGAAATCATTTTTCCTCCCTTTTGTATTTATATCCCTTGGGTTACATGTTTATCACAATATCATAGTAATAGATCATGATCCTTTCTTTTCCACCACTTCTAGGAGTTCCTGAGATGAAAATAACTAGTGTTAGCATCCCATTTCCAGTAAACTTCAAATAGCATCTCATACATAGTGGCCTCTCAATACATTTTTGAAGATAAGATGTCTGACCCATAAAAAAAATACCTTCTGATCCAAGATTGCCCATTTTGTCTATAAGGAAACTCCTTAAGGCTCAAAAGAGTGCTAAACGGAGGAGGAACATTTTATCCTGCAGGATACTCTACAGGGAAGTTTATTAAAACTCAGGAAGTAAACAACTTAAAATGTCCAGGGAGTTCCTGAAACTGAGCAGATGTGCTAGCCTTCAGCCTGTTCAAGCTTATGTAAGAAGTAAGGACTCCTGAGAGACATTCTCTGTTCAGCCAAGCTGCTTGGAAGAGGCAATGACAAGCCACATGCCAGGCAGAGGCTCAGACCAACTGACCTGACTTGAAGAGACGTTGTCTGACCTGTCAACCTACCTGTGAGTTATGCAATGAGTTGTAGCACTTGAGTTTTAGTGAGTCATCACCTATTCTAATGGACTTTTGGTGATACAGCTGTCTTTGACTCATCCCTCCTTCTGTATGTAACCTTCAACTCTCTGGCTACCAAGTTGAACTTGGAGGATATCCTTATTTTGGACTGTTGTTGGTTCTCTTTGGAGGTGAGAAGGCATTCATTCACATCCCTCCAGGAACAATGTCTTAAAACAATGCCTAAATTTAACAAGGCCTTTTATACTTTATTTACAAGGTTATTTTATGTAGAAAGAAACCTAAGACATTGCTTTGTAGTTATTTGTACCATAGCAATGTTATATGACTATAACATATGATTCTATACAATAACTCTGTCCTTTGTTCTATGAGTATGAAACAAATGTCCTTTACTTTGGCACAGATTTTTTTGGTTAATTGTTTTTATGCTGTCCCCTTATCCAAGTGCTTGTCTTTCTGTACCATGGTCTCTGAACCAAGAAAAACATTATAATTTTAATTCTGAACAAATCTGAGTGTTTTTATCACTCACATTTCTATGGAATATATCATCTACATGTCAGAATGAAATAAAATAAAATTTAATATAGAAAGTCACCAAGAGTATCACCTTCTAGGGTGAGTAACAGAGAATGATTAATTAGAGAAAGTAGATACTTAAAAAACAGAAAGTTTTGGGAAAGTTTCCATGCTAGTCCTATTATCTGTGCCTCTACTCTGAAGATTCCCATCACCTTCCAGCAACATCATAGGTTGGTCATCATTCCTGAAATACTAGTGTATTTCAGGGACATGTAAGATCCCAAACAAAAGCCAGGCATGGTGGCAGAGGCCTGTAATACAAACACTCAGGGGATGAAAGAGGAGAATCTCAGGTTCAGGATTTGCCTGGACTACACAGCACAACCCTGTCTCTAAATAAATAAAGAAATAGAAATAAAATACAAGATATAGTATGTCAAATATGTTTATGGTTATGTGTTGAGAGACATTCAATGAAGTGTGTCATTGATATCTGTGGACAGCACATAGATTATTTTCATGAATCAGAGTGCCCTAGGCATAGGATTTATTTTATTTTTTAGTGAGTGGATATAAGAAGGTGAACCTATATCAGTTTGTTTCCCTTTTGTATCATAGATGTTTGGCTTGAAAAAGTCAATAAAAAATTTTTTGCCCTTTTGTAGAACATTTTTAGTAGAAGTAAATAGCACAGAGTCCTATTATAAAGAATAAAAATAGCAGTAGTGAGAAAAAATACTTTGCTAACTCCAAGAACAAAATCTACAGTATGTCCAAGGTATGTGTACATAACTACTAAAATTGACACAAGTCTCTGCAAGTTCAGATGAGTAGTAGATATGACAAATGTCTTACAGTCACCTCCAACGTTTCATCTGTGATTATTCCATTAAAGACTATAGTTCAGACTCTTTTTACAGATAACTGTAGCCAGGAACTAATTTCAGATTGTCAAGATATTAATGGATACAATCTGCTCTTACTAGATTGTTTCTTTGTCTCTGTAATAATGTGTGCCCCCAAGCTCTCTCTTTATATTGCCTAGCTTAGACTTGGCAATGGCAGGAAAAATCTTGTAGGCCATATATTAAAAAGGCCAGAATTACCCCAACAGATATGTATGGAATGCTCCTCTATGAATTGGAAATACATGTCTGTTATATTTTAGGCTAGTGTCCTCATAATGCTATGCTGTCTCACACCAGTAAACACACTAAAACTGGACCTCATCAGTGCTAAAACAGTACCTTAATCTTAGACAATGGGTAGTAATACACCTACATTGTGATCTAGCGGAAGGCACTGTAACTTTTGGCATCAGATTCTGTGTGAGAAGGAACATGAACATCTTGTTCATTGCAATAACAGAGGATGAGTAATTGACACTGTTTCTTTTCTTGTCTGTCACATGTAACGATGATGATTCATTGGCTTTAAAAAGGGTGTCTGGTGTTTAATATCAAAATGAACTACATGGTGTAGATTGATTAGCAGAATTTAAAATAAACTGTCTTTAATGTCTCTGGCTGGAAGGATTATCTTTGATAAGGATTATCAGGAAGGCCCTTCTGAATCATCCAAAGAAGAGTGTTCCTCCTTAATGAAACTTGAATTATATGCACTATTCTCTTGTAAAACATGGCAACTCACTTCATATGAGAAAAACATTGTATAGGAAATATCATATAAAATGGCATAATGCTAGAAGACAAAGAAATGGATCCTGAACTTTGCATTCTGATGATTTTACACCAAGTTTAGCGTCACTGTTGTTACCCTGAGACGACCCACTCTTTCTCTTGTTTATCCTGCTGTCTACCTTTTCCCTCAGTTAACGCGGTCATCCAAGACCCTTCAACCCACTAGAACTGCAACACACTTATCTAACGTATATTTTTGCTTTAGATTTATTTATACAGAATATGCAATTGGGTAAATATAGAAGTAGTACACATGGCTCCATGCATTCTCACCCTCGTGTGGTCTAGCACTCCTGTTGGAGAGAAGATGATGGTATGTGAGAAGAAAGGTTATACACTATGGACTACGAAATCTTACTTAGAATATTTTACAAAGAATTAAACGTAAACATATACAAGTGAAGGATGGTATGGGCATCATTAGATACAGAATTTTAAGTATAGAAATACATGTAACTAATATTAAAACAATGTAAGAGATGTCTAATGATTTAGATATGTCTATGGAAGGAACAAAAACAGCAGTTCAGATGGAAAAACATCACATACTTAATTATATATACAGACACACATAAGCATGCACACACACACATGTGTGTGTGTGTGAGTGTGTGTGTGTGTGTGTGTGTATTTGTTTGTAACATCAATTTTAAGTCAGCATTTTTACTTAATCAGTTATCTCATTCCTCAACCTTCTGGATCAATAAGAGCTTATTCCTTTGCTCAGTATGGGTCACTAATCAATATTATCGATTTTGAACTTTGAAATTTTCCCGTCTAACAGACCATCATACTCTCCACCTTACGCCATCATTAGCAGCTATCTTGAACTTGGAGAAGCCCTGTCCTGTGAACCAACCTTACACTTTGACTCATCAACCTTTCTCTAACCACATCGCTCCTAACTTAGATCATGAGGGCCTTCTTGGGCTTCTTAAATGTCTTCTCTTTAATGAGCTCAAGTCTTTCCCCATTTGACTTTTGCCCTCTGTATTCTAATAGACTTCTCCTCTCCACAGTCCTCATCCCCCACAATCATTGCTTCCCGATTGCTCACACTGTTGGAAAAAAGTTAGCACATTGTGCTAATTCCACTACAAATTACTGCTGCCCATTTCTGCCTGTGTGACGCTGCTACTGTTTGTCTCCTGACACAATGTTGCAGCATCATCTCAAGGCATTTCAGCTCTCCTCTTTTATCTAAATTAACATCCTCCTGAGATTAAAATCCTGTGCATCCAGTATGCACATCAATGTCACACCAAATGCTTTGTGGAGATAGCCCAGATCACGTATGTCAAGTAACTTATTCATTGTTCCTGTGTCAAGTAAAGTGTAAAGAAATAGTTAAACTTTTTCTACTGTTAGTGGTGAACTCCATTTGACCACTGATATCCACTATTCCTGTCTTGCAAACTCATTCCATTAAACAAACGTTTCTATGTTTTCCTCTTTCTTATTTCATTTGTTCTATTTACAACAGTGCTTATAGTTTTAAATGTTGAAATGAATAATTTTATTTATTTATTTAAAATTTTTTTTTAAATGTTTAAATAAATGTATTTACAAAACATCTCTTTGTTGTTTTCTGTTCAGCACATAGCTTCATTAGGCAGATGGATAGGCTGCCTAGAGAACAAAGTAAATACCAGAAAATGACTTGGGAAAGGTAAGGTTTATTGAAACTTACCAACAGAATGGCTTCATTAGAAACTCTGACTGATGAAGTTTTACCCAGAAGGTGTGAGTGATAGCCAACTAGATCAGTTAGCGTGTATGTTGGTCGAGGTAGCTCTCTGAACACAGTTGCTATGAGCCAGAGGGGTTTTATGAATCAAATGACATCAGCCTTTTCCTCATTTGCTTTCTCTGTGCCTTTTTTGGACCAGCATGTCTAGGAACAACAGCTTTGGCTTAGGTATCTTTGAGATGACTTTGATTGTTAAACCCAGAGTGTGCTTAAAATAGAATGTAACTTGCTGACCTGTTGGCTCATGACTATAATCTCAGCATTCTTTCAGGGCATTGTAGTAGGAGGATTGCCATGAGTTCAAGGTCAGCCTGAGTGACATAGTAAGTTCCATGCCAGCCAACGAATCAAAGCAACAACAGCAAGAGTCTCTCACACACTATGCTCATGTTCCGATACTGGCCTGCCTCCATCAACCCTTGGCTCAGCTAGAGCCCTTCAAGGAAAAATAGGGAGGGGTCCTCAGGGACTAAGGGTTTGAGGTCCTCTTTTTCTCAACCATCCTGTACTAATACTATCAGAGTCTCAACATGTTGCTTTGCTTTATGCTCTTGTAACCAAACCTCTTGATAAAGAATGTCCCCACAATTCTGTCAGTAGACTAGCTCTTCTTGATGATTAACTTCTTGCAGAGAAACTGTCACCATGTCATATTTAACAGTAACTCATCTACACACTTTCTCCAGTCTTAAGTTGTACTGACTTTTATGAAACAGCTGGTCGCCTATTGCTTCCTGAACTTCACTTCACTATTGCCTGTGTATAGTGTCACATGAGGCCATTTAACTGGCACTTTCAATAACTTTCATCCCTGCTTAGTTCCAAGTGATAACCATTTTCTAAGCATGAATCCATGTCCCTGATGCTATAGCCACTACGGTCAGGATGTGTCTGTTAATTCCCAAGTTCATATAATCCATCTACCTCCTTGATACTGATGTTTAATTAGCATTTTGTGATCAACAAAACCTCTTTCTTTCTTATCTCCCTATGAGGTTTTCGTTTTTCTTCCTGACCGCTTAAATTTTAGTCATAATCCCAGCATTCAGTAACTGTAACAGAAAACATGAGTTAGCTTTCATGTCATCTCTTTTTTCCTTCTTTACAGCAACAAATTTGAACTTTTTGTTGCTATTTTTCAATGACCTCCCTTGAGCTTTTCTTCTCTTCCAGGCTGGATATGACAATGTTTTGTTCTTGTCTTCTTAGACTTCCCAAACAGTGCTCAGATCTATGTCAGGCTGTTCTCTTCCTCAAGTATAACTTTTCCTGTGGATTTTTGGTAGATAACAAGACTTTTTTAGACTATTAAAATTTGGCTGATATTCACTTTTCTACCTCCTTTCCTCTTGCTTGCTTTGATATACTTCAACTTGTTTTTCATTTTTATTATTTAGTTTTTTTTCATACAACACATTTTGATCATATTTTCCCTTATCCCAATTCCTTCCCACTCCTCCCCACCTCCCAAGCCACCCCACCTCATGTACTTTACCTCTCTCAAAGAACATTAAAATAAAAATAAACAAATCCTGTAAGATAAAAATTACCAAAACAAAGCAAAAGCAATACAAAAACATGGAATCTGTGTTGGCCAGCTACTCTTGGGGCTCTGCCCCAGAGTTTGGTTGGTATACCCAGTATCACTGTATTGGTGAAAACTAATTTTCCCTCTCTGAGCTGGTATCAGTTGCAAATAGCTTCTTGGTTATGAGGAGGACTTTGTGTCCAGTTCCCATTCTCAGTGCTGGGATTTTGTATGTTTTGAACCCATGCCAGCTGTGCACACACTCTCATAGTCTTTGTGAGCTCGTATGTGTATTATTCCTGCTGGGCTTGGGTAGATGTTTATTTTTTTGGAGTTGTCCTCCACCTCTAGCTCTTACAGAATTTTCATTTCTTCTTCTGCAGAGATGTTTGACTTGAGGGAAGGGGTTTGAAAAAGACATCCCTTCAGGACTGAGTGCTCCAAAGGCTCTCATTCTCTGCACATTGTCCATTTGTGGGTCTCTGTGGCAGCTACCATCTAAGAAGCTTCTTCTGGCAGTAGATGTTAACATCACACTCCAATTCTTACTGTTACTCTTACTTTGAACAATGTCATGAGGCCTGGGTTTCAGTGCTATCTTTCCTCACCTAGAATATTCCACTCTAGAATGTGTGCCCCTTAGTTTAATATATCATTGAAAGCAGTTCTCATACCTTAGCCTTTCAGCTTTGCTGTCCCTTGGCCAAAAATTCTATCTTTCTTCTTTGGATATTAATTTTAGATTTTTGGTAGTATTTTTCCCAACAATGTTTTTTGTTCTACTGGTCTGGACAGTTCTATCATAATCCTTTTGTGTATAGATATCTTGCATCTCTGTGGTGATATTGTGTCCCCCAATATATTGTGCACCTTAATAAACTTATCTGGGATCAGAGAACAGAACAGCCACCAGATAGACATAGAGGTCAGAAAATGGTGGCACACACACCTTTAATCCTAGCATTCTGGAGGCAGAGATCCATCCAGATTTCTGTGAGTTCAAAGCCACACTGGAAACAGCCCAGGCATGGTGACACAGGCCTTTAATCCCAGGAAATGATGGCAGGAAGCAAAAAGGTATATAAGACCTGAGGACCAGGAACCAGAGGTCTGTTAAGCTTTTAGGCTTTTAGCAGCAGTTCAGCTGAGATCCATTTGGATGAGGCCTCAGAGGCTTTCAGTCTGAGAAAAGACCAGTTGAGGAACTGGCAAGGTGAAGTTAGCTGTGACTGGTTCTGTTTCTCTGATCTTTCAATGTTCACCCCAATACCTGGCTCCAGGTTTGTTTTTATTAATAAGACATTTTAAGATTCATGTAACGCATCTCTATGTTTATTATCTCCCTTACAGCACCTAAAATACAGACAGAATTTTCTTTCCATATATACATGCATCTATGTCAGATAAATTCATGAATGACTGATAAAGTCTCAAGTTCTTGCATGGTTTTTAATGGTTTTCTCATACTACATTCCTATGATTCTGTGTCACACATTTGTTAGCTTCTACTAGGAATAATTGTAAACTTCCTATGCTCCCACTGTATTTTTCAAATTAGGCATAATTTATAATTTTATTTGCTTCAGTAAGTCTTTTGAAAAACAATAAAATATTTGTAACCATCAGAGTTTAGAAATTGGTTTACTTCAGTCAGTTTGTTGAAGTGTCCTGAGGCATCTGCGCTGTATGATTCCAAATATGGAGTTCCTTCTGGATGAGTTGCCATGAAAAATTCAAGAAGCCTCATTTGTGTTTTCTTCTTTGTAATGCAACCGTTTTTCACCCATTTCCTTTATTCATGAGAAACTCTGTCGTCTTATGCTTAATTTAAATAGAAATAATAAATATGTACAGAAAAGTGTGGGTAAGATTATCATTTCCTTCCTTGGGAAATACACCAGTGTGAATAATTAAAGATGAATCTCTGCTAGAAACAGTGCCGGAGACCATCTCATTCAGCTAAGGGTAAAAGGAATCTGTCTATAGCCTACTGTGTGATAGACCCAAGATGAATGTAAATAGCGTATGTTAAACACAACTAGAGAGCCCCTCTTAAAACCACTTTCCTGAGCCTTTAGCCCTGCTGTGGGCCTTTGACCTTTCTCTTTTGTCTTCTTGTTTATTTACAGGAATTCTGTTCACAAGGAGAGTAGAAATCAAGATGTATTATTTATGCTCACACTGTCCTCCTGTATGCCATGGATGTGATACCATACTTTTAATACAACCATTCCTTTCTCTTCAATGCCAAGGACTGACTTAAATGCATTTCTGAGCTAATAGATTACATTATTGTTTAAGGCCAAAAGGCTTCAGAATGAGATTATATTTGATGTAAGGAATAAGTAAAGTATTAAGAGGCTACGAAGGTAATAAATATGCTTTTATATGTAACATATGAAGTGCCATTTTATTTGCAAGACTGAAATATTAGTCTAAGTATTTTTGAAGAGGCATATGTTTCTAGTGATTCCCCATATTCCTAGAAATGTAATATTTAACATCCACCATTCTAATAAAGTATAGTTAGTCAAATATTCATTAAAATACTATCTTAATATTTCTTATTTTTTGATGGGTATCGGAAAAAAGTATCAGTCTTACTTAAGCACTTTCAAGGTAGTTCTTAAGGTGAATGTGTAAACTTTGTGAATTCTGAAAAATAGAATAGCATCTCAGTAGAGTTTGTTGATTTTGAAGAAGAAAATACAATAATAGAAGTCCATGCTGTGGTTAAAAGAAAGAAAGAAAGAAAGAAAG
>CABHPH010150643.1:25119-40774 GCA_902168325.1 Peromyscus nudipes
TGACATCATGTCTCAAGACTTTACCTAGAACACAGTATAATTCTCTAGAAATTTATTGACTTAATTCAACTAGAAAGATCATTTTATAATTAAATTTCAAATGTAGAAACTTAAATATGTCACATACAACTACATTGTGCCCTAAGCAGATTTGCAATTCTGGACTCACACTAATTCTCCATCAAAAGACTCAGTTCAGTGTTCTGACTGTTGTGTAAGTATTTCGAATATGTAGGAGGTTTACCTTGAGGAACAGCAAATACAGTGTGCCGTATTTTCAAATCTTCAGTTTATCTGATAAGTGATTATATTGAGGCCAAGTATTCTGAGACAGCATCACTAGACACATGGCCCAATCAGAGGGTTCCAAACATAACAAGTGCTATTGTACCTTGTTCAAATCTTTAATTTTCATGGACTATTCTGTTTTTTGTTTTTTGTTTTGTTTTTTTTTTTGTTTTGTTTTTTGTTTTTCGAGACAGGGTTTCTCTGTGTAGCTTTGCGCCTTTCCTGGAACTCACTTTGGAGACCAGGCTGGCCTTGAACTCACAGAGATCCACCTGGCTCTGCCTCCCGAGTGCTGGGATTAAAGGCGTGCGCCACCACCGCCCGGCTCATGGACTACTCTGAAAAATGAGTGTAGTGCAGTTACACTAATTTTTTTTTCTCATAATGTTACACGAATTTTTCTTATGACTATTTAATTGGGAGCACATATCAAACTACTTCTTTTAAAGATTTGTTTCACTTTAAACCATGCATGTATGCGCAGAGGTGAACACATGGCGGGAGTGTCCACAGAGACCAGAGGCATCTGATGCCCATGGAGCTGTAGTTACAAGGAATCATGAACAACTGGATGTGGCTGGTGGGAACTAGAACTGAAACTATAAGAGCAGTATGTGCTCTGAACTGCCGCATATACATGTGGAATTTGTCAGTGATCTACCATGTATCCTTGTATCTGTCTCTGTATCTTTGATTGGTTCTCCCAGCGTGTGTTTATTTGTCTCTGTATCTTTGATTGGTTCTCCCAGCGTGTGTTTATTTGTCTCTGTATCTTTGATTGGTTCTCCCAGCGTGTGTTTATTTGTCTCTATATCTTTGATTGGTTCTCTTAGCATGTGTTTAGTAATCTCACACTGACCTAACCTCAAACACCAGAAGAAATAACTGATTCTGGCTATGTTTTCTTTAAAGAATGTCAGTTTGGTAATACTTGGTGGGAGGGGGGTGAATACAAGGTTTTGCCTCTTGTATAAAAGGGGAAGAAATTCTTTAATAATCAATAAGAAAATTATGATGTCTTTCATAGAAAATATTTTAGTAGATTCTCCTTGCTCTATGTACCTCCTCCAACACTATATTATTTTTATCATTTTTTATTTATTCTTCTCTCATATATCACATCCCGACAATAGTTTCCTGTCCTTCCTCCCCTCCCAGGCCCTTCTCATCTCCCATCACCCATCCATTACTCTTACATTTCCCTTCAGAAAAATGCAGACCTCCCATGGATATCAACCAAACATGGCATGTGGTTACAGTAAGACTAGGCACCACCCCTCATATTAAGGCTTAAAGAGGTCACCCAGTCAGAAGAAAAAGGACTCAAAAGCAGTCAAAAGAGTCAGAGACAGACTCCAGTCCCACTTCCAACACCATATTTTTAAAAGAAGATTAAATGTAATAATTTTCTAAAGAATATTGATTATTGGTATTCTAAATCATGTGTTGTCAGAAGATCTTGCAATAGCTTAGGAGAAAAATATATTTCTAATTTCATGAGAACTTGTGATGGCTCAGAATCTGTGAATTAAAAATATTTTTAAACTCTGCATATTTATTTATAATTTTGAGGTATTATGTATTATAAAAATATTTTGACTAATCAGAAAGAGGCACATGGTTTCCCTCTTATTCATTATAAAACAAACTCACACATGTAAGCAATTATAACAATCATTAAAGATCCGTGTTAAATAAATAAAATCTGGGGTAAATAAGAGTCTAAAATTTTAGTCTAAACTCAAACTAGTTTGATTCAACCCTTTTTTTTTTCATTTCTTCTTCTGATTAAATAAGGTCATCAAAAGGTCAGGGGGAAATTAGTTTGGAAAGTTCATTAACTTTTGTTCTCATACTCCTGTAAAAATTTCATATTCAAGAGAACAATGGACATAGAGTCCAGGTATCTTTCAACTATTATGTCTGCGTGTTTTAACTTACGAACTTTGTCTTCATTGTTTTGTAGTTTCTTTCTTCAGACGTTAGTTTTATCTTTAGATCAGAGAACTCTAATGTGGTATTGTGTTCCCCCAAATATTGTGCGTGCTAATAAACTTATCTGGGGTCAGAGACAGAACAGCCACAATATTAAACATAGAGGTTAGGCAGTGGTAGCACACGCCTTTAATTTTAGCATTCCAGAGACAGAAATCCCTCTGGATCTCTGTGAATTGAAGGCCACATTGGAAACATCCAGGCAAGGTGACTCATGCCTTTAATCCCAGAAAGCAAGCCTTTAATCCCAGGGAGTAGTGGTAGAAAGCAGAAAGGTATATAAGGCGTGAGGACCAGAAACTAGAAGCATTAGCTGGTTAAGCATTTAGCTGGTTAAGCGTTTGGCCTAGTTAAGCATTCAGGCTTTCGAGCAGCAGTTCAGCTGAGAGCCATTCGGATATGAGGACACAGAGGCTTCCAGTTTGAGGAAACAAGACCAGCTGAGGATCTGGCGAGGTGAGATAGCTGTGGCTTGTTCTGTCTCTCTGACTATCCAGCATTTCACCCCAATACCTGGCCTGGGTTTGATTTTTTTAATAAGAACTTTTAAGAATCATGCTACACTCTAAGTAAGGAGACTTCCAAATCACAATATTAGCCATTTTATAAAGCAGCAGAGAAGAATTTGAGAAGATGGCTTACACGAAGACCCAACTTCAGGTCATCAGTATGCATGTAAAAAAGCCAGACATCTGGGTAGGATTATTGGCTGCTTCTCTGTCTTGGAAATGGCTATAGCACCTTTTGGCCATGAATGCTAGCCCTTAGGGTAGAGGCTTTCAAGTCAGAGCTAACTCAGGTCTGTCCAAAGTGCTTGATTTCTTCAGCAATTGGGGACTACCTTCAACCACTGGGAGGCAACCAAGGCCTACATCAATGACAAATACTGTTTTGAACGTGCCACTTGGGCTCTCTTGACCAATAACTCAAAAATAGGTACTTATGCCTATTTTTTAAGGGTGGGTGGGACTGTTAGGTAGTCTGTGGCTCCTGCAGGAAGCTTTGTCTGCCCCAAGTGGTATAATACTTTGCAACTTTACAGGAGTTTGTTCTTGTAAATGTAAAAATGTTAAAGCAAACAAAACTGCTGTTCACCATCAATTACTCCTAGCCATTCCCACTTGCATCTTGATCACTCCTTGGCCCAGCTCCTCAGGAATATTTGCCATTTCCGTCCTTCATTGATCAGCAGAGGTGGTGGAGGCACATTCCCTAGATGAGCTAAATGAAATGAGCCCACCCAGTGCACCCAGAGGAGTCGTATTTCCAAAGACTAATTCCACAGAGAGATGGAATGTTGTACAGTTTTCCAGCAAAGGGATTTTTCCTCTTCTGTGATGCTCTTGGACAGGTTAGCCTAGGACTGAGAGTGGTTCTTGAACGAGAGATGTCAATAAACACTTCACTAACAGAAGCTGGCATCCCTGAGCAGTCATTGACAGAATTAGTCCTGTGTCATGGGGTAGGTACCAAAGCAGCGGGCTTAGAGGGAAGTAGGAATTATTGATGCGGGCAGTATAGGTGGGGGGCAGAGAAGAGCAATAGCCACGGAAGCCTGTAGGTGAACGTGCCTGTAAGCAGGATACCCTGCCCCAAGCCCTGTTGGGGAGCAGCAAAAGCAGGAAGGCCGCCATTCTTAACTCTTCCTTTCCCTTCTCTGAATCATGCCCTACAACCAGGAAGGCCACCTCTAACCATCTTCCTCCCTTGTTCCTGAATTCTATAATTTGACTGGGTCCTGTTCTCAGAAAAAAATGTTCTGCAGGAAGTCTAAAGGATCTTAGACACCCACAGGTTGCTTCCATAAGTATAGTCATATTTCTTTACCACTATTCATAAAGATATACGTGGTTTCTGTTTTATTTGGTCCTTATTTCTGAAGGCTCTCATGTACTGTAAGATTTATGTTAAATAAATCATGTTTTTCTCTTGTTAATATATCTTTTGTCACTGAGGTCCCAACAACGAATCTTGTGACAACTGTGGAAAACATACTACTTTTTCTCCCAGAGAACCAAACTCTACATTGGTTCTGATTAGTTTACTCCTTTTTATTTCTACAGGAATAAATTTCATCTATTTTTACAAGCAGGAGGTCTGTGATATAAGGTTAATTTAAAATTCAACAATAATAATTCAAGTGGATAGGGCAGTACAAGATAAGAATACATACAAGTAATTAAAATACAAGATGTACTTTTTTTTACTTTGATTTTTAATGCGTCTGATTGAAGATTTTAAGTAGGAGTAAGTAGTTGAGCTGAATGCATAGAACTTTGACAGATTGAATTTAGGAGAAAGACAAAATGCAAAGAAGTGGGAAAATTGAATTCTTGCTTTAAGACAAAGATGAGCTGTTTTATGTGCCAGAAATGAATTGTGACTTGGTAGGATCATGATGTGAAAAATAAGATATAAGAATTGTAGACCAAGCTAAAAAGTTTGCATTTTGATCTGTGGGTAAAATTGATCCATCTGAAATGTTTAGTACAGATAGGGCATGCTCAGTTCTGTGACTTAGGAAAACCTGAGAGAATTCAGGCTGGGCAAGACAATCAAGTATGAGGAATAGTTTCCCAAAGCCAGCCAATGCATCAGGGACAGCCCCTGCTCTTATTACCAGGATTCCCACACATAGACCAAGCTACACATCTGCTGTGGGATGTTCTGTATGGCAAATGTGTTGCTAATAAAACACTGATTGGCCAGTGGCTAGGCAGGAAGTATAGGCGGGACTAACAGAGAGAATAAAAAGAACAGGAAGGCAGAGGGAGTCACTGCCAGCCGCCGCCAGGACAAGCAGCATGTAAAGATGCCGGTAAGCCACGAGCCATGTGGCAAGGTATAGATTTATAGAAATGGATTAATTTAAGATATAAGGACAATTAGCAAGAAGCCTGCCATGGTCATACAGTTTGTAAACAATATAAGTCTCTGTGTTTACTTGGTTGGGTCTGAGCGGCTGTGGGACTGGCGGGTGAAAGAGATTTATCCTGACCGTGGGCCAGGCAGAAAAACTCTAGCAACACACATCTGTCTCACACATGCATACATTTAAGTAAGAAAATCAGTCCAAAGTTAATGTAGTCATCTGAATAAGACATCATCAGGTGGATCAACTACAAACTGAGTAAAAACATTCACTATTACCTATGGGGAAGTATTAGTCAAAGAACTGATAAGGTTTTGACCCAAAGCAGATATAGCATGTGAAAATAATGGAAAGATGGGGAAGGCATTGCAAAGGGCTATCACTTTCCCATCATGATAACAAAATACCTGATATAATCAACCAGCAAAAAGGAGATAATACTTTGTGGCTCACAGGTTTGGAAGTTTGAGACAGTTTTGACTGCTTTCATTGATTTTGTTTCATGGTGACACAGTACATCTTAGCAGGAATACATAGCAGAACACAATTGCTCAACTGATGACTGGGAAAAAAAGAGAAAGAAGGGACTGGAGTCCCCTAGTCCTCTTCATGGGCACATCCTTAATAATCTGAAGGGATTCCATGAGAGTCTTCTCTTCTACCACCATCCAATAGCAGGACCATAGGGGCCAAGCCTTGAACATGTGAATCCTTGGGACTTACTTAAGAGCTAAACTTCCACAAAGATTTGAGGAGGTAAGAGCCAGATAAGATAGAGGGCACCAGGAGAACAAGGCCCTCTGAATAGACTAAGAAAGGCTCATATGAGCTCAGAGAGACTGAAGCAGCAAGCACAGGTCCTACATAGGTCTACAACAGGTTCTCTGTATATATCTTTTATCTATTAATTTAGTATTTTTCTGGAACACCTGACTGTGAGAATGAGTGGGTCTCTGACTCTTGTGCTGGTTCTTGGGACTCTTTTCCTCCTATTGGGTTGCTGTGTCCAACTTCAATATGGCAGTGTTTATTCATCTTATTATATTTTATTTTGTCACATTTGGTTGTTATGTCTTAGAAGCCTATTCTTTTCTAATGAGAGGCAGAAATGGAATGGATCCAGAGGGAGGAGAGGGGAGAAGAAACTGGGAAGAGTAGAGGTAGAGGAAACTATAATCATTAATATATACTATGAGAAAGGAATTTATTTTCAATAAAAGGGAAAAAGCAAAACAAAAGTGAACAAAGAAGAAAAACAAAATATCACACACAAAAAGAAGATAATTACTTGTTTTGTAAATGCCTCACTCTTTATTTCTTTAACAAACAGGGAATGCACATGACCTAGTTTTAAACAATTTCATAGAGCTACAATTCATGTTACAGAAAGCACACCAACTTAAGGATGCAGTTCAAGGATTTATCAGATATCCACATATTGTTGAGCATCTAGTACCACAATCCAGCTTTAGAATCTTTCCTGAAATGAACTTGATACTCATTAGTATTTTTATTCTTCCCCTTTGAGCTTTCTCCTGGCCATAGCAACCACAGACATATTTATCATTTTTGCTAGCTCCTATTTTCTGTCAAGCTTGAACTACTAGGGGAAAGACAAGTATGTTAAAAATAAATATTTACTGTGTAAAACTTTATTTTTGAACTAATTTCATTTCTCTCAACTTTTTTGCCTTATAAGCATATAAGAGCAATAGAAACACACACCATATCTTTTTAAGGATATTAAACACTTATATTCTGTTTCTCTTGTTCTTGAGCAGACAAGAAGGTTCCAAAGTGCTACTCCAGAGGCCAGAAGAAGTCAACATTCTATGCAGGATGAACTAAGTGATACTTTAATCTTAATGACCTCATTTTTTTTCATTTTTCTCCTTGAAAGTGGAATCCTTGAGCTCTGTAAGAAAACCACTCAATGAGACCAGAATTAATTTAAAGTTCTGAAGTCTCTAAACCCACATGAACTGCCATAAACAGTTAGGTCTACATAATATAGTTCAAATGGAGACATGCATGAAATAGGAAAAAGTCAGGTATTGAAGGTTTAGTATTTCTTTCAGGAGATTTCATATGTCCACAGGATTCCTACTAAATTGTTTCTTCTCAAAAACTAGGAGATGGTCTAATATCTCTAAGCTGTTAATTTCTAGTTTATGGAATCTGATATATTTTAGATATCATCTCATACTTTCTGATCATTGATAATTATGAGAAATGAGTAAAATAGAAACTTTACATATAAGTAAATTCATTAGTCAAATCCTACAATGGGTTTACAACTAATCTCTATCATGTTCACATGTTTGTAGTGGGTCAGGGAGATTCATGATTAACTCTTTGATTTTTTTTCTGGAATCTATAGATCTTTCAAATGAATGAAGCATTACATATTTGCTTGGATCATTGGATGTTTATTAGTCCTTGATTGTTCTTTCTGAGTCATATGACCAACTCACTATGGAAGGTCATTAAGGCTTCTCTCAGGAACAGTCATTTGAAAGCTAGATCCAGATTCTCTCCAACTGTCAGAAGCAAGATGATCTAAATGCTATCGGCTCTCCTCTATACACATAGTGAGCTGTCACTCTCTGCGGTCCTACATGTGAACAGCCCTTGATATAGGTTTCAGAGTTGAAGACTTTGAAAAACACAATTTTGATCTCTACCTAAAATATCTCATGTGTCATAAATAATCTTTAGTATTTGAACATTCATTATAATGGTTTTGTGGTTACACCTTTTCTATTTAGCTTAGAAACAATGTGGGATATTAGTTTACAACTCTTGAATTCAATAAGTTAATGCCATTTCAAAATTATTGAATCAATAATTGAATTGATTTTACTGTTTGAAAGTGTTTTCAACCTATAAAACAACAACAAAAATTAGTTGTATTTACAAATTAACCAACTATTTACAGAACTTCAACTTTTATAAAGACTATTGTATTTCATTTTATAAAGTAGCTTAGCATTTTTATGTTCTTTACAAAAATCAAGTGAAAATGTTGTGAACTCTGACTTTTCTCCTCAAAGTGGTAAAGTTAATTGATTGCCTGTATGATAATAGAACCCATTTTATTCAGAGCAACCCGCCATTAAACCTTTATAATAGAAGTGCTTAGAAAGTGTCTGATGCACTATAAATATAAGTACTTGATTTTATCCACACATAGTTTTCAATACTACTAAGAGTTAAACAGCTGGCTTACATTAATTTCTATAAACGCTTCTTAGGGAAACAAAACCAAATAGCTACAGTAGTGTAGGATTAAAGGAACAGAAATACAAAAAGATATTTCTTTTACATTTGTATTTGAATACAAATATATTCAGTGATCACGATTAAGAAAAAAAAAACAGTCAATAAACCTTTGTATATATGCATCCTGTTTACTGGTTATATAGCTCAATGTTGAACTTAGCTGCCCAGAGGGGACAACTAGAACATATAAGTAGTTAAAGCTATTGCTGATCTGTTGGAGTGCCCTGTATTTTCCTATAGATCTTTGGTGGTTGTGGCAAAGAAATGGCAAATGTTGTAGAGTCTGGCTTCCCTTCTGATTTTGTCTCATTAAGACTAAATAAGAGTTTGTTCCCTAGAAATTAGGAATGAAAGAAGCCCTGTAGATACAAAGCCAATGAATAGCCCAACGGTTTCCTAAAGCAGCTCTGTACATGGTCACATCAACTAAAAAGAGAAATCAGGCCACCCGAAGGTTATCACAGAAAGGTTGTCAACATTTGGTGGTGATGACATTATAGGAGCTGAGATTCTCTTTGTCAAAAAAAATTCAAAAATTATCTGAGTGATAAGTTTCATAGAACTCATACTTGTTATTCATCCACTAATTCCCTAGCAACACAACTACCACCTGCCAGCATGCCTCCAAATGCAATTATATGTAAGTATGTTATTTATCAGGTGTCTCTAACTTTGCTTTAAAAGGAAAAGCAACAATGCTAACAACAGCACTGTTGGAAACCTACACACAATTTTCAAACCCAAGAAACCCAACACACACTCTTGAAGTTCAGGATTAATCTCTACAGGAATGGGAATATGTGAGCCAAGTTGATTTTCAAGGACTATAAATAGTTTTAGTCACATACTGAAATCATAAGAAATAATTTAATGAAAGATGTTAAGTATATATTAGTAATGCTTTCCTCACACACTATTTCCTATGGTAACATTTTCAAAGTCACTTAGTATTATAGTCTTTAACTTTGAGAGTTTGCTTAGTGTATTTCTGCAAAGAATCAAATGCATGATCAATAATTTGACAATGTAATTGACAGAAAGGTTTATCTATAATTTTTTTCAGCCTAACAGGGATGGAGTTCACAAAATTTTCAGTTTATATTTCAGTTTATTTTTTTGTTTCCAGGACACATACTAGAAATAAAAGTGACCTTAAGAGTGAAAGTCACATTTAATAAGATGGTATCATTTTAAAAGGTTAAAATATTCTACTTAATTTCAATTTCACATTACTATCATAACATCTAAATAAAAATGATAGAGTGTTGTTAAAAATACCAATTCCAAAAAATAAATATTTTATATTCATCTCCCACTGAACATTTTTCCTGCTTCAAAATATACACTCCAAGAGATTTTTTTGTCAATTTCTAGTTTCATTTATTCATACAATGACTTCAAAGAAATCTATAGTGTTTCATGTAGTCTCAGAATTCATCCAGTAAAAATGACTTTATCTTAACTTCTTACAGAACTTGCAATAGAGCAACATAAAGCCTTAAATGCAGATACTTCAACAGTTCACCTGCCAGCTGCTCTGAAAGCCTGACTTATTTTTTACTTAATCCTGATTTCTAACAGGTTGTCCAAGTTCTGTGAAGTACAAATGAGATAGGAAACTACCTTTGATGTGGTGAAAATAATAGGCTCATAAAACAAGGGACTTTACTAGCCACCCGACTTCTCATCTTAACTTTGACTACACAGTAATAGCTGAGTTATTTTCCATCCCATCATCCAACTTTTACTCCATTTTTTCCTCTCTGCCATTCAGTAAAATATTGTTATTCTATCTCTTCTCTGGTATTTATATTAAATCTACTTAGGGCAGGTCATACATATGTGGCAAGTAGATAACTATGGCACATAAGGAGAGAGATAACATACACAGGCACACAAGTACTCTTATTTGAAAATACCGGTCTATTAAATGGTCTTATATACCAACTGCATTCTATCTTTCCTCTCATAAAACAGGAATAACGAATAATGAAACAATAAGGATTAAGTGGGATAGAGGATGGGAGGCAAGGTAGAGGAGAGAGTATAGAAAGAAATAACCAAATGTAAAGAAACAGGACCCCAAGAAAGACACGGGGATCGCCCAATGACGGAGAAAAGGATGAGATCTACATGGACAGTCTGGACGTGAGTGGGGGTAATGAGGGGTGAGGGGCGAGGGAAAGAGAACTTGGAGGAGCGGGAGATCCCAACTGGATCAAGAACAGAGAGGGAACACAAGGAATGTTCATGGTAAATGAAGACCACATGAGAATAGGAAGAAGCAAAGTGCTAGAGAGGCCCACAGAAATCCACAAAGATGCCCCCACAATAGACTGCTGGCAATAGTCGAGAAATAGCCCGAACTGACCTACTCTGGTGATAGGATGACCAAACACCCTAATTGTCGTGCTAGAAACCCCATCCAGTGACTGAGGGAACTAGATGCAGATATCCACGGTCAGGCCCTGGGTGGAGCTCCGGGAGTCCAATTGGCGAGAAGGAGGAGGGTTTATGTGAGCTAGAGTTGTTGGGACCAGGGATGAATGGAATACAGGGACAAGTGGCCAAACGAATGGAAACACATGAACTGTGAACCAATGGCTGAGGGGCCCCCAACTGGATCAGGCCCTCTGAATGGGTGAGACAGTTGATTGGCTTGATCTGTTTAGGAGGCATCCAGGCAGTTGGACCGGGTCCTGTGCTCAGTGCATGAATTGGCTGTTTGAAACCTGGGGCTTAGTAGAGCCCCTTGGCTCAGCCTGGGAGGAGGGGACTAGACCTGCCTGGGCTGAGTCCACCAGGTTGATCTCAACCCTCGGGGGAGTCTTTGCCCTGGAGGAGATGGAAATGGGCGGTGGGTGGGGGGGGTGGAGAACGGGGGAATCTATGGCTGATATGTAAAGTTGAATTATATTGTAAAATAAAATAAAATAAATTCAAAAATATGTCATATGGAAAAGGAAAGGAAATGATTTAATTGTATTATAATCTCAAAATATGAAATAAATCGTTAAAAGTCATATGGAAACCTATTATATAGAAGCTTTGTGTGTGTGTGTGTGTGTGTTTGTGCTTGTGTGTGTGTGTGTTTGTGTGTGTGTGTGCATGTATATGTACATATATATATAATTTAAATGGAGTTATCTATAATTGGGAGACAATGCCTTTCCTTTACACTATAGGCAATGAAATAAAAAGCCCAGAGCTTAGAATAGATTATCATTTTGGAGTAGTTAGTCATTGGGGTCCCATATATTTCCTATCATTATAGGTTATTGCCATGGCTCTTGGTTTCTCTCAAGCAACTTGATGATGAGACTCTGTTGCTGAAGACACCATATACTTGAGTTGTGGAACATGGAGAAATCAAGCTGATTCAGACCTGGAACCTTCATTTATATTGGCTAGTTTTCATAGTGCTGGAAGGTAATGTGCACACTAGCAAGGGAGCAAATCCATCAGTCTTACACAGCTGTGACTCTTATAAGCTACATTATGACCAGCCTAGTAAAATAAGTCCCGTTGTACAGTAATGTCATGAATGCCCTGTGAGTAACTACTTTCTAATTGGACTTAGAGCCCATTCTATAAGATAGAACTTATGTCTGACATTGCCATCAGGGCCAATAACTGGTGGTTACATAGATCATAGACCCTAAGAGAGAATTTATTATGTACTTACTGTTGCCGGGCTAGGTTAACATAGTATTAAATTGACTCCTAATGATTTTGTTGTACCCATAGACAAATGTGTTTCTCAACCCTCATCAGAAAAGCTTCTTTTAGCAGTAGATGATGATTGGCAGAGAGATGCACAATTAGTCAGTGTGAAGAGAAAAAGAGACTGTGGAGTTTTCAGCTCTAAATAAAACATTTATATCACATCCCTCCGCCAAAGGCTCAGGGAATAACCAAAAAAAAGGGGGGGGGACAGAAAGATGGTAAAAAGTCAGACATGACAGATAACTACCATGAAACTATATTTTCAAGGATACAACAGGTGAATTGCACATAGGAACTAGTGGCTGTTGTGACAGCATGCATAAGATCTCCACAAGCTCATGCCAAACAAACTCCCAGCATGGAGGTGAGAGGTGGCCATGAGGTCTCTCCCCTGGCAACTGATGGGTGCTAGGTGAAAGAGAATCCATTTTCTGCAAGGATATAGCTCCTAAGAGGCTATCCAGACTCCAATAGATGGTCCTAAACCCAGGCACATACAGACATGTTAAGTAGACTCGGTGGGCTTAAAAAAAAAAACCAAAAACAAAAACAGAACACATGAACTGTAGAGGAAAATGAAATAGGAGGGGGAAAGGAAAAATGATAGGAAAGGAAATGAGGGGTATTTGATCAAAATGCATCATATACATATATTAAACTCTCAATAAACTAAAAGCAAAAGGGGTCCTAAATTATTTTTTAAGCATGTGTGTGTGTGTGTGTGTGTGTGTGTGTGGTGTCTGTACATTCATGCCCACTGCACATGTGAAGGTCAGAATACCTTGCAGAAGGTGTCTGTTCTCACCTTCTATCATTTCATCCACAATATCTAACTCTGGTTTGCAGGTTTTGTGGCAAATGCTTTTAAATACTAGGCCACCTTCCCATCTCTAAAAGGGTCCAAATTCTAACACTGGAAATTTACTTTCATTAAATAAACTGGTTTGTATATGTGGAGAAAAAGCTCACAAATTATGTCTTTGAGGCTGATAGCATCATGTTATAAAACAGATCCTGTAGGACAGTTGAGGTCAATCACAATTGATTTCAGTCATAAATGAAAGCATGGAAACATGGATGCTAAGATGAATTGGGGCTTCAACTTAAGGTGTCTTGATGTGTAAGATACATCAGGGAAGTACAACTGGGAATGAGCTGTGATAATAAATACCTAGTCTCTGTATCCAGGACTGAGGGGAATGTTGGCTGAAAACATGGCCTTACCATGAGCTTAGCATGTCTGTTGAAAGAGAGTCAAGTACCAGCAAAAATGCAGCATGTTTTGGAAATGAGAAGAGGACCCAGGACACACATATATTGAAAAGTTTTGTCTTGGAAAAGAAGTGGCTGGTAAAGGGATCCCAGGCTCAAGTACAAATATAATCACAGGTGGAGAAAAATGAGAAAGAGTCGGTATCTTTTAAAAAGCTAGAGGCCATAGTGAAAGTGAGATGGACAGCGTGTAATGAGATTTGTCTTCTACACAGTGCTGGCTTCCTTTTGTCTATAGTAACATTTTCGGAACACTGTCAAGTGTTATGAGCTGGGATAAAATCCATTATTGCAGGTAACAGGTGAGTTTTAATGGTGAAATGAAACATAATTACTGCATTAAGTATTTATTTAGAGATGGTCCTAGGACAAAGATACTGTCAGTTTAAATTTATTTTAACATTTAATGATTTTACTTTTTTCATATCAGAATATTTTCATAAACAACTATGATGCCTACACCATTGACATACTTGACATATATATTAGTCAGGTGTCCTCTAGAGGAATAGAACTAACACACACACACACACACACACACACACACACACACACACACACACACACACACACGGTATTTATAACAATGGTATGTGGGTTGTAGTCTAGCCTGTCCAACAAGGGCTGTCTACCAAATGAAGATCCAAGAATCCAGTGGTTGTTCAGTCCACAAGGATGGATGTCTCAACTGGTCTTCAGTATACTCCAGAATTCTGGAAAAATTAGGCAGTAATGTCAGTGAAGGGATGGATTTTGAGGTGACAATGCCAGCAGAGCCCGAGAGGGAGGAAGCCTCCTTCTTTCATGCCCTTCTTATCCACTGCCACCAGAAGTTGGGGCCCAGATGAGAAGTGTATCTTCCCACCTCAAAAGAGCTGGATTAAAAACAGGTCTTCCCACTTCAAATAATTTTAATTAAAAAGAAAATCTCTCACAGGAAGTCCCTAGCCAGTTGCATTTTAGTTAATTCCAAATGTAGTCAACTTTATAATCAAGAATAGCCATAACGACTTAGAAGTCTTTGAACTATTTTAAAGTACGTAAATGATAAGGAATTTTTTAAAGGTATTGCTGACAGATGAAGAAACTGTCAGCTTGTTTTATTTGCAATGTTAACCAATTATGATTATTCACTGAAGTGAATAATCATAATTGAATTGGAATTAAGAAAGTAAATATACAAGGCTGCACACTACAAGTACAGATTAGTATATATACAAATATGCTTTTTTATGCCAGTTGTTCATGACACAGATGAGATAAATTCTTTCACTGAGGTCCTGGGCAGATGTTAAGTCCCATAACATTTGCTAAGAGCACTTAAGCTCATTGCTACTGTTAATGGTATGTTCTTGAAATTTATATGTGTAAGCACTCCTTCAGATGCTCATTTTCTTGTAAATAAGCAAAACGCATTAGGGATGGGGCAATTTGATTCCCTTATTAACAGCTCTTCGATTCTCACTTGCTGGGTGGACTTTCTGTAGCAAAGGGACTGTAAGCCAGCAAAGCTACCCTTATGCCAGCCAGCATCAGCTGTTTGGAACCAGTCACAGATGCCTTGAGACCACTAGGCAAAGACTGCACCTGAGTCCCCCAACTCCTGAAAATGCAGCCTCAGCCAGGGCTTGCTGTAGTGCATTTTTTTTTTCTGACATAAGCCTCTATGAACTCTCAGTAACCCTGCAACCCACGTTGCCTGGAGAGAGCATGTAGTCCAGTGAATGGACTGATGCTAAGTGACAAGGCTGTGATTGGTCCAAAACCAACAGGTGTGACGGGTCCGAAACAAATAGCTATACTTGTGAGTAGTATACACAGACTACTCAGTGACTCCATCGGAGGGGTCTCTCTTCTGTTGCCTCCCCTGCTGTTGTAGCAGGAAGTCCAATGAAGACTTCACCCCAGTGGTCCTCTCTTGCCCATTTTAAGTAGTGCTGGCTGCACTGGTCACGTAAACAAAACGACAGTCAATGTGGTGTCAGTGGCACAGCAGAAGCATGACTGTTTGGTTTGTTTGTTTGTTTGTTTGTTTGTTTGTTTGTTTGTTTGTTTTGTAGTTCATGATTCAAGGATCATACCCTCAGTATCATTGCATAATAGCCGAATAGGCTGCAGTTTACCTGACCCTGCCTAAGGACACCTGGAAGACCCACATGGTCTACACTCTCCCGCTAACTACAGGGATCCCTGGCCACCAGCTACAGATTCCCATTCCCA
>CABHPH010150644.1:4456-40481 GCA_902168325.1 Peromyscus nudipes
AGAGAGAGAGAGAGAGAGAGAGAGAGAGAGAGAGAGAGAGAGAGAGAATACTAACTTCTATCTTAATATGTAAGTGCTTAGCCACAGCTACAGAGGAGCAGCTATTGAAGCCAGCAGATATTTGTACTTAACGCTGAATGTCTAGAACCATGATAGGAACAAAAACCAAAGGAAAGATTTTGTACTAATGATTCAAATATCCAAATGATTTTTCTCAAATGATCAACTCCCTTGATAAGGTACAATGCAGGACAATAGATAGTCTTCTTTATTTACATGGTAATTGCCTTGCTGAAAAATTCAGTGTATAGTTTGTATTGAGATGTAAAATTCAAACCAGTTTTAAGCTCAAATATCTCTAAATAGGTTGTTTGAGTGACATGGCAACTTAATGATACATTTAAAAGTTATACAGACAAGAAATGATTCTCTGTATGTGGAATAGTCTACATATTGCAAGACATTAGAATTCCCCAGCCTTGGCACTTTGCCCGTCTAAATAATTTGATAAGCAAAGCACCCCCTCCAGTCTTCAAAATTTCCCTCCCCATTGTAAAGAACCACCTCTTCTGGGAACTACTGAGATACAAGAGATTTCTTGAATAGCAGCTAAAACTTGTGTTTTTATCAGCCTTCAGTCTCAAAAAGAAATTCGGAAGTAGAAAAATCCATCACTCCTACAATATGTTTCCAATTATTTCATGAGAAGGAAATGGACAGGGAGTATTGAGCAATATGTTCTCATAAAAATTCAGCTGATGTATACTTCAAGATCATGCTCCATTGGAAACTCAGCTCTCCATTTTTCTATACAAAATCCTACTCATGACAGTGAGAAAAAACTCACCAAGAATAAGCAAACCACTTTCCTCAGGCCATACAACACTTTGTGATGAAGACACAGCTTCTCCTCTTAAGGTCAAGGTATAGAGGTGACTGGGTCTTAAAAAACCTGATTGATACCAATTTCTGTGGTGTTATTGTAACTGTCTGAAAACCCAGAACTGGGAAGAGAAACAGGCACAAAAACAGGCTTATATTATACTCAGGTTTCAAATCTGGATTCCATCATTCAGCACTTAATATGGGCAAATCACTTGATTGCTTCATGCCTTTGTAAACTCACCTGTATGATGCAGACATACATAGTAGTAGCTAGTTTTAGAGAATTATAATTATCGAATGAGTTAGAAACATGTAAACTAGGCCTAACACTGTTTACAATAAGACTTTGTGATTATTAGCCACATTAATTATGGCTAATTTCAGCTTCCTTATGCAGTTTCGTAATTTCTAGCTAAGGAAGGTCAACTTCATCTACCAAGGTCTACATTTCCCTCTTCATTTGAGAGAATAATTCCCCCACTACGTAGCATGTCAAGGAACTTTTGTCTCACAGTGGTAAAATGAAACCTCCCATGATTTCCAGCCCCACCTCAGAGTGCTACCTTTCGAAAAAGTACCATCTGTTTGGAATTGACTGACCCCACCCCACCCCTTACTCCACCATCAAAGAGATGCAGAAAGAGAGAACTGGCCATGTAATGAATGGGGCAAGCATGTGGGGAGGTCTTGCTTTACAACAACTTTCTTTTAAGAACATCATCACATACGCAGTGAGACTCCGTCTCAACAAACAAAAAAGAATCTGTTGTCAGGTCCACAGGAAGTTCCATTTGCCCAAAATTTTTGTGGTTAGGCAAAAGTTAGCATTCCTCAGGAAATTCTGAAACCAGTTCCCCACTACCAATAGGAGCCATTTTTCTCCTCACTGGCAGAAGGTACAAATGGCTATTTGTGGTGCCTATTAGTATACCAAAGGACATATTGACCTCCAGGCTCCCTCAATAAAACACATAAGTACCTCTTACCCATTTCAGAGTGCATGCTAACATCCAAGTTCTCTCTTCTCCCCTACCCTAAACTTCTACAGCTCATGGGCTCCCCTCTTGTCAGCTACTAATTCTCCTTATAACCCTACTGTTTTGACTAAGCTCTCTCTCTCTCTCTCTCTCTCTCTCTCTCTCTCTCTCTCTCTCTCTCATGGTCTGTCTCTCTTTGTCTTCCTCTCTGAGTTTCTCTGTCTCTCTTTCTCTCTCTCTCTTCCTCTCTCTCTTTGCTCTGTTCCTGCTTCTCTCATGGCCAAGTTCAATGTACTATTTCTCTCTGTGTTCTGGACTCTACCAGATGCTTCTGGCTGCTCTCTCTCTCTGTCTCTCTCTCTGTCTCTCTCTCTGTCTCTCTCTCTGTCTCTCTCTGTCTCTGTCTCTCTTTCTCTCTCTCTCTCTCTCTCTCTCTCTCTCTCTCTCTCTCTCTCTCTTAACCATACCATGGAGAGGGCATGTCCTCAGTTTATACATCTATCTCTCTAGGGCAAGCATTAAGCCCTTTCAAGAGCAGTGCCCTATGACTTAATTAAGTTTCCCTAAGCCCTACTGGTTCTTTTACTGTGATTAAGCACAATGACCAAAAGCAACTTGGGGAGGATTGGCTTACAGATTATAGGCTATTATCCATGGAAGTCACAGCAAGAATTTGAGGAGGGACCTGGAGGCAGGAACTGAAGCAGCAACCACAAGGGACTGCTATTTACTGGCTTATTTCCTCTGGCTTGATCAGTTACTTTTCTTATACAGCCCAAGTCTACCTTCCCAAGGGTGACACTTCCCACAATGAGCTGGGTTCCTCTACATCAAATAGCTGTTAAGAAAATAGGCAACTCCTCAGTTGAGGTTTTTTCTTCCTACGTGTCAAGTTTTCTGGTTTGTGTCAAGTTCACAAGCTATTTAGCATACCACTTACTAACTGTTCCATTACATTAATCCTGCCTCACTTGGGACAAAGCCTCCAGCATATAAACCTTCAGACCACAAGCCACATATAGGCCATATCATCACCCAATATAAACCCTGTGATCTACAACAGTGACCTACCTGCAAGATATATAGGTCCAATAGTGGCACAAATATTATGGGAGTAAATAACCACTTTATGAGTATGTTTAAGGCCCACTCTTAAGATGGAACCCATATCTGACACAATGTGAGATATTGCACTGTTTATGGATTTCGAAATATAATTGTCACTTTCCCAGAAGTTTAAAACCTCAGAGATATGTAGGTAAAAATATAAAAATCACCTCAATGTACACTTAGAGGGTAAAGTTTTCTCCAAGTGCTGAGGATACAAAGATGAACATGATAGACATAGTATATGCACTGATCAGTAAAGATGTGATAAATATAAAGAGTGGAAGAAGCTCACAACTCTATAGAGAAGCATAGGATGAAGACATAGCTCAGCAAGTCAGTCACAGTAAGCTAGACTATTCTGTGGTAACAAACAGTCCCTGACTATCAGTGGCTTAAAGCAACAGAAGCTTGTTTCTCTCTCATGTTACAAGTCTCCTGAAGGTTGTGAGGGGACCCAGGATAAAAAAGTAACAAAAAAAATGGCAAAAGGAATATAGCTCAGAAAGATCAGAAGTTACCTGTAAAATGCAGGAACCTGGGGGTGATGTATGCCACTCTTGGTCACAACTCACTAGTTAAGTGAAGTCACAGCCCTACACAAGCAGAAAGAGTCAATGTGGAGAATCTTCCTATGCATAAAGGAAACTCTATCTATGCTAAGATCAAGAGTAGGGGGCCTCATCCCCCATGAGTAGGAGTTAGAGGAAATATAAGTATTTGGGTAAATTGAAGAGCAAGAGCAAAAACTCAAAGGGTGAAAGAGACCATGTCAGATCTTTCCCTAGGCACTCAAGCTAATACAGATAGCCTATCTGTAGAATGCATCTTCTTGGGGAAAAATGACATATAGCCTGAGTTGAGTTTTGAGGAATTAATTATGCTTCCTATAA
The DNA here is from genome assembly GCA_902168325.1 of Peromyscus nudipes. Taxonomy (NCBI): domain Eukaryota; kingdom Metazoa; phylum Chordata; class Mammalia; order Rodentia; family Cricetidae; genus Peromyscus; species Peromyscus nudipes. The sequence continues at coordinate 8,319 of CABHPH010150644.1, forward strand.
ACAAGGGATTGTATTACACCAAGAAAGTTATCAAATTATACCATGTTTAAATATGCTGCCAATAAACTTCCTGGCATCAGACTCTTGAGGTTTGATCCAGCCTGGCAGACTAAGTTGGGCTGAACTGAGTTCTCATTCTCACATTTTCATGGTTCATTTTCCTGACTGCAGTGATACCTGTAGGGACCTCTCAATGGATTTTTAAAAAAATTACTTCTAGATTTATTTATTTCATTTTATGTGTATGACTGTTTTACTTATGTGTCTATGTGTGTACCTGGTGCCTGGTGCTCTGGAAGGTTAGAAGAAGGCATCAGATCTCCTGCAACTGGAGCAAATTACAGAGGGTCGTGAGCCACCATGTGGGTGCTGGGAATCAAATGTGGGTCCTCTGCAAGATCAACAAGTGTTATGGACCACTGAGCTACCATCTTTTCAGCTGAAACATATCTTATGTGAAAGACACAGACATTCACTTAGACAAGTTGGTAATTTTCACATTCTTTCTTTCATTCACTCATCCAGAGATGTGCTCCTCCCTGGCATATTTTATTCTAAGGACATTTAGTTATCTTTTCAGTATTTATTTTATCCATTTGCCATGGTCTATGAGTAGACAGATGTCTATGAAATACTCTCCTGGAAAATTATGAAGATAATTTACTCAATACAGAATTGAGGGAAAAGGTTTTAACTTTCATTAGCCACCAAGAAATGCTTTGAAAGCAAGAAGGGAGGTAAGAGGAGACTCAAATTCTGAATGGTAATCACCTCCAGTACCTGCAAACCAGGCTCTGTTCTGATGTGGAACTCATCGTCTGAACTTTTTAACTGAGCCAAGATGACCTTACTGTCTATGTATTAGATCAATCAGACAATCCTCCCAGACTTGTGTCAGACAGAGTTTCCAAAAGTGTTCTTTCACTAAAGAATTTTAATGTAAGCATCCTTAATTTTTCATCAACCATTTACTGAACACACAGAGTATACAGAGCTAGGCACTATAGATAAGGTAGTGAATAAAACCAAGTGCCTGTCCACAAGGAGCTGACAATTCAGTGAAGGAGACAGAAAAGGAAGAAAAAAAATACACTGTTCATCAAATGGTGCTTAACAGTATTTGCATAGGATAAACTATATATGAATTCTAAGTGTGATTAAGGGAAGCTTGCCAAGATAAGAACACTTAATAGAAATAAGGGGGGATATTTAGAATAAGGAAACATGAAGCAGGAACAAAAGAGGCATGAGTTATAATCATCCTAGGAATGTTCCTAGAACCTCAGGGCAGTGGGATAGAGAGCAATAGAGTATGAGAAATGAGGAAAGACGCAAGAACTATCTTACAGATGGGAAAGGAGAGAAAATGCTCCCCTATACTGTGAGGACTTTCTTTAGCATAAGAGGGAAGTGGGGTAGTGATGAAGGACTTTGAGCCAAGAGTGATAGGATCCTGATTGAGGTTTCTGGAGGACAAGCTGGCAACTGTGTTGAGAATAGAGTTGAACGCATGCAAGAATGAAAGCAAAAGCCTCTTCCTGTGGCTCTTTGGGGTGAAAACCAATGATACTCAGTCCAGCAGTACCTGCAGTGCTGAGTGGTGAATTCTAGTTATATTTTGAAAGACAAACTGAGATTTGTTATTGAATTTTGTGTAGATAGGGTACAAAAAAATAGAGTAAAAATGGCTCCAAGCATTATTTCTTGAACAACTAGAAAAAAGAAATTTACTGAATTGGGAAAAGTCAAGAGCTTGATTGATTGATTGATTGATTGATTGTTTGATTGATTGACTGATTGACTTTCCAACTTATTTATTTCTAATAGTACTGGAAACTGAACCAGGAGCCTCATATTAGTTCAACAATCACTCTACCATTTAGTTATATTCCCAGCACAAGAGTTGTAGTCTTATGTAGTAAGTTTAAACTCCTTATTCAGTATTCAAGTCAAAATATAGATAGACAGTTGGATATGTGAATATAAGTTTCAAGGAAGGAAACAGACTATAAAGTTATCTGTAGATAAGGAGAATTATCTATTCATATACAAACTAGTTTCATATTTAGGTGTTTATAATGGCCTTCACCACTGTAAAGAGTTCATGTGAAACTGAAGATTATAGGGAAATTGTAGGGTCTCCAGTAGACATTTATTAAAAATGCTTTGAATGCTGCTTATCTGGGAGCAACTAGTTAGAAAATGCAATTGCTATGGAATGCTAACCCTAGAAGAAATGAGATAGTGGCATTTAAACATCTTAAGGGTATCAGATGCTAAGGTGTAGTAACTTGCAATCAATACCTGTAATTTGATGAATAGGTAACTAAATCCACCCACCTGAATCCAGTCCTTGTTTTTTTCCATAATAGATTAAATTAAAAACAAAAGCCATTTTTTTTAACCTACCAATTTTGGTGAAGCACAGAACTTGATCTTTGATAAATTTTAAAATATAACATAAAATTTAAAAAAAGGATGTACTTTGAGAGTTCAGATATAAGGTGGCCCAGTTATTGAGACAGGGCTGGAGCCAATAAGGACAATGGCATTCTCACACATTGAGCAATGCTCAATTCACCTTCCCTCGGGAGTCATGGCTCCTAGAACTAAAGCCCAGGCCTCTGCCTCCCATATGGTGCATCTACTATCATATCTTTGACATGTGTCAATATTTTGTAGACAACTACAATATTTTAACAATATCCTCCAGCCTTTTAAACTCTCTCCCTGAAGATAATTTTTAAATTAGCATTCAGTCGGATGGAAATCGCTGTTTCTAAGAATTTTTTTTTACTTTCTCAAAATACATTTTACTCACTCACTACAAATAACTCCATATCAAGTGCATATGTTGAGCTAGAAACCAGAAATATGGTAAGAAAAAAATGCAAAGTCACTATCCTTATGAAGCTTACATCCCAATGGAGAAAATACAAATCAACTCATTCATCAACTCTTGTCTGAAAGAATTAAAAGTTGAACATCCAGAGTAATGATTCTATTGTCTATAAAGAATTTAATGAAGCAATATATAATGGACCTAAATGAATTTCTAGACTCTAAAACTGTCAAAGATTTTTATTTCATAGTCTCAAATACTGTAACAGTATCAATCAATTATACCAACTGCTATGGTTTAAATGTAAAATGTCTCCCACAAGCTCATGTGTTTGAGTACTTAATCCATAGCTGATAATGCTGTTTTAGAAGATTGTGGAATCTTTAGGATGTACACCCTTGCTGGAGGAAGTTGACTGTTGATGCCCAGTCCTTGAAGCTTCAACCTACTCAGCTTCCTTCCTCTCTTTGCTTCTAATACATCACAACAGATGCTGTGACCTATAGCAAACCGCTCTACCAAGGTGGGAGCCCCTGTCACTATGCCTTCCCTGTCATGAAACTCTGAGCTAAGATAAATCCTTCCTTCTCTGATGCTTCTTGTAAGCATTTAATTGAAGCAAAGAGAAAAGTAACTAACATACCAACCTACTCCATCTATGGGAACAATTGCTCAAACTCAAATTACAGGATCCTTCAGGAGACTTAATCTTTGGACTAAAGAAGTTTTGGATCTAATGTTTTCCCTGTTTAACGTTTTTGCAGCCACTTTGGTTCAATCCCTACATCAATCCTGTTGAGTAGGTGTTTTTTTATCTCATTATACAGAAACAAACAGGAGGAGCAATGATCCCTTCAAGGTCAGAAAATAAAAATAGGCAAATTAAAAGCTCTTACATTAAGAGAGGGGGTCTACATAGAAGCCTTTTTGAGGCTAAGAATGTAACTGAGTTGGTAGAGGGCTTGGCCCCAATACACCATAAAACTAGACCTGGTGCCCATGCTTGTAATCATAGCAAACCAGAGGTGAAGGTAAGAAGGTAATAATAGCACACTGGAGGTGAAGGTAAGAAAACTGAAAGTCCCAGTTCATCCTCAGTTACATAGAAAGGTCAAGTCTATCTTGGGCTGTAGGGACCATGTCTCTAATAAATAAATTAATTAAAAAGAAAAGCTTCATAGACATGCAAACTCCTCAGTGTTAATGAATGCCAAACTGAGAAATGAAAGACTTTTTTTTTCACCCTAAAACCAGCTCTTTAACACCCCCATCAGCATGGATGGTATCAACAACTCATGAATCCTAAATATGGGATAGTCTATAACAATCTTGATATAGACATACTCCTGTCTTCTTCATCCTGCTTTGTGCTCAGGGAGTTTGATCTCCATGAAATGCTTTGCCACATCCCTGTGTACACTGGATTCCAGTTGAGTTTGTCCAATGGCAATACCCACAGGAGACAATGAGAGCTGAAGGGAAAGAGAAAAAGAGTACATGTAATCTTTTTCCAATTATTATTCTGTCATATCACAAGTTAGCCATGATTGGTTTTTTTTCTACTAAAGCCGTGGATAGTGTATTATCTACTCTTTTAGTTGCTGTGATAAAAATCCTGACAAAGATAATGAATTTATTTTAGCTCGCCATTGTGTACAGTTCAGTCCACCATTGGAGAGAGGGCATGGCAGGGCAGAACAATTCATGTCATGGTGGATCAGGAAGCAGAGACATGGGGAATACTAGTAAACTATTTGTTTTCTGACCTTACCCTTCCCCTCATTTAGCATATCTTTGTGCCCCGAGGCCAAGGAATGGCGCCACCTACATTCAGAGTATGTCTCTCCCCTCAGTTAATCCTCTTTCTAATGCCCTTATAGACACACCCAATGGTGTGACTCAATCTCCTAGGAGGTTTTACATGTAATCAGGTTGACAATGAGGCAGTCACAGATGACCCCCTTCTGGTTTTACAATCCTAAATTCAAGTAATCACTCCATGATTCTTCAGACCTATGGTGGATAATGGCTCCAGGGCCAGGCTCTTAATAGAAACAAGGTGTTTAACTGCTTCATCTTGTCCACGTATCCATAATAATCTCTTCATCACATCTTCCTGAAGTAACCCCATCAGAGGGGCCATCTGTTTTGTATTGGGACCCTGATTACTATAGCTTGAGAAATGGAACTAAAGAAGTAGATGGGCAAAATTATTTCCTCTAAAGAAAAATTCACTTATATGACACACGGCAACCCTGAACAGAGACTACTGCATACATTCAGGGCAGGAAAATCTATGTAATTCTTTTCTTATCCTTCCCTAAAGATGTAATTTATCTCCCACTCTCCTCTAGCATTGTCAGAAAGACAAAGTCACTTTAGCCATCCTGGTTACTTCTGCTTTCAGTTTGCTTTTTCTTCATCTAAAAGTTGGAAATTTTCAATAAAACTCAAGACCAGAACAGATGTTAACATTTTAGTATTAAGCTTTAATATAATCCCTTTTGGCAACACTAATGAGGCCTGATTATTGTAAGGTTTAGAGTAAAGTAAAAGAATGTTGGCTTTATTTTAGAATGATGGAACATATTGAAGTCACACACTATTATCTCAAAGGAGGCCACCAGAAAGAGACTCAGACAGAAGTTCATAAGATAGGATCTATTATCACTGGTCTCCCTACTCAACAATCTTAAAAATTGTTGTACTCACAAAGTCAATTAAAGCCTCCTACACTCTCCTTCATTGACCAGAATAATTGCAGTTTCAAAAGGAGTTCAGATGGAAAAAGGAAATGATTCCTTCAGAAATATTACACCAAGATATCTTTTTATTACGGATGCACAATCAAAGTCTAGCACCAGTCTGGTCCCTGAGATGATTAGAGCACCTCCTCCATCACAGCTTGCCTCACTGCTACCTTCTCAGTTCAATAGCTTCCTGAGGAGTGTCTCAACTCCCAGTACCACTCCTCATTTATCCATCCTCCATGTTCTAGTTTGAATGTATTTCTTCTCTGTCAGTTTTTAGGATAGCATCACACAATCCATAGAATAAAGCCAACTCCTGAGATATAACCAAGGCTTGCTTACCCTTGTAGACCCTCTCATCACCCCTAAGACTTATGTTTGCCACACCCTGGGTGCCCTACCTTTCCTAATCTTTTCTGGATGCAACTTAGTCTTTCTTCCTTTCAGGATTTTGTTCCTGCTGTCCTACTTATAACAATCATTTCCAGCATCCCATTTTGGGGGGACTTTCTTGTGCAAAAGGGATCAAGTTAGGTCACATTTTGACTGTAACTTTGCCCCAACTTCATCTCCACAACAGCCTTCTTGAAGTGTATCTTTTTTAGTTTTTATTTGTCTACCAAATCTCTTTTCTTTTTTTTTAACATTCCATCCTTCCAGAAATAAGGAACTATGCTAATTAATTTTATAATGTCATCACCTAAATCTTTGAGCTAAGATGCACATTTAGGGCTGGAGAGATGGCTCAGCCGTTAAAGGCTAGGCTCACAACCAAAAATAGAAAGGAAATATTTGTTGACCATCTACTGTAACACTCAATGACTTATTTACAGAAGGTTTTGATTCATCCTCACAACATAAAGAAGCACTGTTGTCCCATTTGTTGATGAGGACAGTGGACCTGAAAACAAAGAAATCTTGCTAAAGGTAGTGCAGCTAATAATGTGAAATCCAGAAACTTATGTTCTGATTTTACTGCATTGTTCACTCTATTATATGTTCACATAGAAAGCTGATTTAGCAGACTTTTAACATTCCCTTTTACATGAAGATCATGTTATAGATTACAAATTGCTTTGGTAACATGGCATCCTCTTACAGATCACCAATAAACCAATAAAGTTGTTAAAGCAGGGGAGGGGGCCTCACTTTTTGAGATGAAGTCTTAGAGAGAAGAATGATTCTTTCTAGGTCACTAAAACAAAAACTGGAGTCACCAAGATGGGAACTCTTATCTTGTAGGCCAGTCCTCTTTTTCTGCAGTCCTGTCTGCCACACCGATACTGTATTTCCTTACCGGCAGGGAAAAATGTGTCTTCAAAACAACTGGAATATGTTAAGAGGCTCCCCATGAGCTGCCCACACATCTTGCTCTTTGGTCTTGTCTTAGGCATTAAGGATCTGATCAGCCCTGTTGGAACAGCTATATCCTAAGCTGTGGCTGTAAGGCAAAAAGCTAACATTCAAATCTGACATCTTATCTTGACTTTTTTTTTTCCATTTCTTAACCTATAGTGAAAAAGCTTAATTCATTTCTAATTTTTAAAAATCAGGTGTCTAACTTCTCTTCAAAAAAGGGGGGGACATCATTACTCCCATCACTGGATCTGAGGCTATGACACCCATTGCCTTGTCTTCCGAGTTCCCAATATGAGTCTCGCCATTGAAGATGCCGCATATACAGAGCAATACCCCATGATACTACACGAGAGAGCTTGCTGGGGCCTTGTCCACAGATTTGTCTCTCTCTCTTTTTTCAAGTGTAGAAGACATTGGCATCAGCTGCTCTGGCTGCCATCCCCTTTATGATCCTTGTTCCAACCACACTGCAAGTGCTCTGGGAAGAAGACTATTCGGTGAGTGGAAAAGGATCCCCCATTACAGTAGTGGAGACAGTTTTCCCAGTTAGACCTCTGACCTCTGCTTTATCTGCTCAGCTTTCTGAGTGACACTGAAGAGGCAACTGTATGATAGGAACAAGAATATTTCTTACTAGTGTTGCTTCAATAAGCTGGGTCTAATCTGATTGTTTATCTTTAATATGGAGGTGCTATTTTCTATACTCTTTATAGGACTTTTCAAATCTCCTACTTCCTAATACTATGAGGTAACTACCTATAATATACATAAGTTATTTTGGCATAATAGTATTTTCCTTCTGAATTTGTAATTAGAAATATATCATACTTTTCACATAGGAGGATATCACAATGCACTCACATAGTGTTTTGGCTGGCCACAAATCAAATGTACTTCCTAACTATATATGAACCTCTTAAATAAGTTGAAAGAACCTTAGGCAAATAGCCTGGAGACCTGACTATGCCATTTATCTTCTTTTCTTCTCTAGACCTTGGATTTTTTGTGAGTTTAGAGTGTTGTACTAGAGTCAATACATCCATGATTATGAATGCAAACATATACACTTGAAGAGTGTAAGTAACTGTGGTTATGAAAAACCAGAGACCTGGGTGTTTTTAAAAGGTTTATTGCTTACTAGCTTTATGATTTGGAGAGTCACATGGACAATCTTTGGGCCTTTTTCCTTGTGTTACTTCTGTGCTACGTTTGTGTTTCTGTTTGTAATCTGTCTAGCATCATCCACTTTCATAATCCATGGTCTCTGTAGTCATGTAAGGTATTATCGAACCCTCACCCAAGACCTAACACCTACATACCTGTCTTACAGTGCCACAACATTACTGAAAGTCAGTGGCATAGACAGAGAACAGTGCTGCATCCACAGCTCTAACTTCCTGGTAAACTCTATGAATCTATGTACCACATACTGCAGACACCATGATGGGGTTCTGACACATGGATTTTCCCTATCTCCTTTTACCTTCACCTCCAACACTGTCTTCAACTTAGCCTCCACCCTGTGGCTTCCAACATCTCTTGGTCATGCACCCTGCACCAATCAAACTATCCTTATGTGATCCCTGTCCCACTGTAAAATCAGTCTGTGAAGCAAACACATGAATAATAATAATAAAAAAAAAACAGAAAAACAAGCTCCAACAACAAAAGGCCCACATGCACTAATGGATAACCTTTATGCAGAGGAATGGTGTGAGCAAGTCCTGGGCTCAAGAGAATCTGAATTCAATTGCTATGGGACTTTGGTAAAGTTTCTTAATTTTTCAGAGGCCCAACTTCCTCATCTGTATAGTGGGAAGAGTGATAGTTCCCACTCCACAAGGACGATATAAAAACAGAGGTCCAGTTGGGTCAGTGTTCAAGTCAGTGCTTGTCCTGGCTCAACCGCACTTAGCAATGGGAGGATGAACCTGAGGAAATGGCACTAGTGGTCAGGCGAAGGCCAGACATGTTCTGGAAGAGAAAGAGCCTCTAGCACCCCCCTACACTTAATGCAAGTAGCTCATGTTGAGGACAGCACAGTCAAGGGCTCTGCAGAGTCTCTTCTGTGAGACAGCTCAGGGTGAGAGAATGGGTTACCAGGCTGCAATTCAGCTCCCTTGTTTGCCGTGTATAGAAAAAAAAAAAAATATCCCTTGTCAATTTCAGAGACAATGCCGCATTCCTCTTGCGCATGGTTTTGACTTCCACTGCCAAAACAGAAGACTTTACAAACCCTTGTTTTTCTGCAAATGTGTTTGTCAGGGGCCTTACTCTGCAGATAATGGATTTACAAAAAGGTCTGTACTTCTCTCCTGGCACACTGAAAAGAGAAAAATCTCTGAATGGGAAGAAGGATCAAGTGGCTGTTTTGCACCCACGGTGTCTTTTGCCTACATATTATGCCACAGTGTTGGAGGCTAGGTTTCATAATTACATAGTACCAACACTCAATTACCCACAATTAGTCTAATTACATAAATACACTATGATTATCTGAAAGATAATGTTAAGTAGCACACAAAGGGGATTGGCTGGCCCTGAGGTAAACCTGAAGGGTGATTTGGCAGTTTTGGTGATCCCTGGACCAGGGATAAGAAAAGAGATACTAGCCTCTTGGCTTCTTGTCTGCCCCCCTCCCATTGCTCAGTCCTTCCTACAGCCTCAGGGTACTGCTTTCTCTTCAGGTGACCCCTAAATGTTCCATTTACCATCTCTGTTTGTTAACACAACAAGTAATAAAGGGCAATTGGTTTGGAAACCATATCTAAATTTCAAACCAAGTCAGCATCCGCACTGCTGACATTAATAAGCTAGACGCATTCTACATTTCACTGTTACTGACAGGCTCTCCATTCTGGGTTGGTCAGGCCACTCCAATTAAGCAAAGGTTTACACTGGCATAAAAGTTACTGCTGACTGACGGGGGCCATATCCATAACCTCTGACCTGTTCTGAATATTGGCTGTCAACTTCACATTTGGGTGAATGCATGTTGAGTTCTGGAATAAAGCAACAATTTCAAAAATACACACACACACACACCCCCCCCCCCCCCCCCCACACACACATATACACACACACAACATGTTGGGTTAGTACTTTTAGTGTCTGTTTTCTAGACTCTTCTGAGCCAGAAATATTAATATAATTAATCTTCTTAATATTAACCAAACAATTACCGGATATCGATTTTTTTTATCATATTTTTTTTCTGCCAATCTCCAAATCAGGAGCTAAAAATATAGTAAGAAATGAAACCGTGGTTATTTTTGTTCTCAGTAGTTTATAGTGTAGCTGGTATGACAGAGGAGAATGTGTTCTGCTTCAAAGTGGATACACCATTGCTGTGGCTGTAGATGGTTGCATCACTGTTCCCATCACTAGTAGAAATCATACTCTTGTCCATAGGGTTAGTACTTCCTCTCCTGTAATAGGGCTACTTCTGCTCTCCACTTCCGGTAGAGTTGCCCATGTGACATGCTTTGGAGAATGGTATCTGGGCTCAATGACTCGAAGCCAGGTGCAAATTTTATCCTCAAGAGACGTCAAATTTTCATTCTGACCTCTCAGGGAATCCTCCTAATATTGACATAAGTAAAAATACGCCCCAGGTACACTGCTGATTCTAGAAGAATGAGAAACATGTAGAGCAGAACTGAGTTGAACCAGGAATCAAGCCTGACCTGTAGAAAAGACCAGAACAGAACTTTTCTGGAGCCAAGCCCACCTGGTATCAGCAGAGCCACCAGCTGGCCCTAAGGTGTATAAGTGAGAAATCGATGCTAATGGATATATGCCTTGAGAGTTTGTGCTCACTCAAGTACAAGACATTATCTATAGTGATAATGAACTGATTAAAAAAAATTACTTGAATTTCCATATTAAAATATTACTACAGGCTGTGTTCTGCTTTAAAAGGTGGTAAGTTCTATATGTGACAGGGAATCTGCGTTCATGAAATTTCAACAATATGATTACCTAAGCAGGATTAGCACAAGGAGAACAGTTGGTGTGCCTACATGAAAATCTCACAATGTCCAGTCCCTAGGTGAAGAGTACAGGCAGTTAATGATTCAGTCTTCCGCTGGGACAAGCCCCCATCCTCCATAGTTATCCAGTTTCAAGGTGTCAACCCTAAACACATACCAGCAACACTAAATTAACATATATGTATGTATGTACACATGTACATATGTATAACAATAAAAATTAAAGAAGAGGTCCTGAATTTGAGAGGGAGTAGGGGACATGGGAAGAGATGTGGTGAGAAGGACAGATAGAAATGATATATGTATAGTACCCATATTTAAAATTCTCAAAAAAAATAATTAAAACATTAAAAATTTAGGCCAGGAGTGGTGGCACACATGTTTAATCCCTCCCTTCTGAGCTCAAGAAATCCCACAGAGATTGTAAGAGCCAAAGGGGATGAAGGACACAGGAGAACAAGGCCCTCTGAATCAAATAAGTAAGGTACATATGAGCACACAGAGACAGAAGCAGCAAGCACAGGGCCTACATGGGTCTGCACCAGGTCCTCTGCACATATATTATAGCTTTCACCTTAGTAATTTTATGGGAATCTTGCCTGTGAGAACAAGTGAGTCTCTGATTCTTGTGCCTGCTCATGGGACTCTTTTCCTCCTGTTGAGTTTTGGTGTCCAACTTTTATATATAGTTTTTGCTTCATCTTACTATAATTTTGTCATGTTTGGTTGTTAATCTCTTAGAAGCCTGTTCTTCTCTAATGAGAGACAGAAAGGGAGTAGATCCAGATGGGTGGGGGAGGTGGGGAGGCACTAGGAGGAATAAAAGGAGAGGAAACTATAATCAGGATATGATGTACAAGAAAGAATCTATTTTCAATAAAAGGGGGGAAAGTGGGAAGAAATCTTAAAAATTAACCCAGAAATGATGATGTATACCTTTAATTTAGTGCCCAGGAGGCAGAGGCTGGCAGTTCTTTGTGAATTTCAGGCCAGCCTGGTCTACATAATGAGTTCCAGGCTAGCCAGGGCTACATAGGGAAACCCTGTCTCCAAAAATGCAAACAAATTTTTTTTAATGAACAAATATAAAAAGACTGCATCTTTTAATACATTCTTGCCTCAAACAAAACATATGTTTCAAACAATATATTTAAAGAGAAATTGAGTAGGAGATATTTATTTAATCCTTATTACATTCTAGGCATTGTATTATTGTTCTATATACTTTATTTAATTGCTCTAACATCCCTGAAAGGTAGGTTGTCTTGCCTGACCCCCCCCCACACACACACAAATGAGGACCCTGGGCTCAGAAAGTTTTGATAACTTGTCCGAAGCCAAAAAGTACAGTAGGAAGAAGACATCTGGATTCAAGCTTGTCAGCATCAAAATGGATATTCCTCCTCCATGGTCTGTTGTTACATGAATAAATGCTCAAGGCCTGGTCTGCATCTGCACAAAAGAGAAGTTTGAACCACATCCTCCTGAATGCTTCTGACAGTCGAGGATTCCAGGAGTGAAAATCTACACAATGCAATAAAGGTTCTTTACTTCCAGAGGAATACAATCAAATTCCCTTTAAGTATAGTGCTCCCCTAGCTCACATAAGTGCTTATTATTTCCAGATCATTAACTGTTTGACATAGAGATTTGGCTGAGAAACTTGAAGCTCAAATGTTAGAGGACTCTGCCAATTGAAAATCAGTCAAATGTGGATAATGGCTTCTGTTACTATAATACAAGTCTACAGGAAAATGTGATTCAATTTATAAAAAAAAATCTATCAAAGGCAGCTTTTCAGGAATTCATCTGTTGAGTACAACAAGGTACACCTGTGCTGTATTACCCAAATAAGTTCCACCTGGGAAACAGATGACTATACGGCTTTAAAGAAAGAAAAATAATTTAATAAAGACAAGACATTTTTGAAAAGCAAAAGTTTTTTCAAAGTCCTTCCATTATTGCTCATTCCCGTTTAAATGGTTCTAGTCTATGACATCCTCAATTCCAGGTAAAGCAGACTCATTAAATTTAGCCAAGCACTGGATGATGCATTTTCATTCACAGACAGATGTGAATTGGTCATAGGAAACTCCTTTTAAGTGTCATTCCACAGTATGGAAAATCGGGAAGGGACAAAATGGGGAGAAAAAAATACACACAATGCCCATTCTTTGCTAAACTGGCTTTAATTATAAAGAAATTCATAAACTGGTCGTGGAAGTTATGTGAATTTAATCCTCAGCAGCTTGCTCTAGATTCTACAAAAACCGGGGGTCTTGAGAACGCCAAAGGAAAACAAGCCATTAAGAAAACCTTTAATTCCTTTAGGATATTAAAAAGATCAGGGTGAATTTATTATTTGAATGTCTGGGAAAGTATGACTCAAAGAATACATTACAGGCCTGTGAGTTTAGCGCACAGGATCTTACTATAGTCTGTATTCCTCCCCAGGTGACAATGTTTTCCTTTTCAGCAGATGTCTTTCCCTGTTCTCTGTACCCTGCTCATCTTCCCTCTTAGTTTCTGTGGCTTCACCTAAGACAATGTTGTCCATTCTTATTTGGGCCTTTGTAAAACAAAATACCACCAGACTAAGAAGTTAGCTTCAAGACTCAGACATCTATTTCATTATGGAGATCTGTTTAGACATAAAAGGGGCCATTCAACACTGCCTCCTATGATCTTTTGTCATAATAACAGACCAACACAAGAGACAAACACACTTACCCCATCCAACTGCCCTCAATGTCACCAACCCCCACTGAGTCCGTATTTTTGTTTTTTAAATTAAGAAAATTTTTTATTCATTTTACATACCATCCACAGATCTCCCTCTCATCCCTCCTCCTGCTCCTCCCCCAACCTTTCCCCCCAAGCTACCCATTCCCTCCTCCAAAAAGGTCAGGCCTCCCATGGGGAGTAGGCAAAACCTGGTACATTCAGTTGAGGCAAGTCCAAGCTCCTCCCTGCTGCATGAAGGCTGTGAAAGGTGTCCCATCATAGGTAATCAAACCATAAAATGGGGGAGGATACTCAGTTACTTGAAACAACAGTGTTTGCAAAGGCTGATTGTACTTGGTGTCTTTGACTTTTACTTTGAAGTGCAAGGCATTTTCCTGCTCATCAGGGAGGTCTGATATGCTTAGCATGTAGCACATGGATTCTTTATCAAGCCCAAAGGATTAAGAGGAAGAATTTGATTGATTAATCATTCTGTGCATAACTTGAAATATTTTATATATAATTGTTATTAATGATTATAATAAGGTATGAAAATACAATTGTGTATTTCTCCTTTCTGCAAAATTGTGATATTGAGTATAGAACATCTAGTGTTGTTAAAAATCACATTATATTGGGGTGCTCAGGTATTTTGCCACAGGACAAAGGGTTTTCCAAGAGAATTATCTGTCTGGATTTTAATCAGAAACTTCTAGAAAAACTATACCATTAGTTTATGCATTAATATACATTTAGTTTATACATTATGAGAAATAAATGCCTTATAAAATCTAAAGGGATCAGCAGTCTTACCCCGCTGCAAACCCCAAGAACTACAATACCAACCTGCCAGACAAGATGTGACCACTGTCACAATACTTGTAAAAATGTGATGAAGGTAACCAACCATTGTCCACCTGGATTTAAGGTCTACTCTTCAAGAGAGAATTTATACCTAGTACTGTAGATCTGTTCAAAAACCCATGCTTCAGCAGATCCTCAGGATTAACTTACTACTCCTGTTTAGTAAAATTGTCAGGGTGCAAATCTTCCTTATTATTTGTGTTTATGCCCATAAACATACTCCCAGCCTTAATCAGAGAAGCTTCTCTTCACAAAGAATAACTGTTTTACAGCCCCTGTTGCTACCTGCAATGGGCATATACTAGACTCAGCCTTTCCACTATCGATCATAGATCAAGGGGGATTTCACAAGGGCACACCTCTTCTTGGCCACCAACAGATACGAGGGAAGTCATTGTCTGCAGCTGTGAACCCATTGGTGAGCCCATGAGAATCCAGTGGATATTTCCACACTCGTGGTCACACAAACAGCCCTGGTAAAACTCAGTGGGTCACAAACTCAAACAAAGAGAGCTGGACTCAGGAAAGGGAGCCGTAGGAAGGAGCATGGGTAATAGGGAAAGGAGAAATATTAAAGAGATAGGAGGTGGTGGTAATCAGAATGTACTTTCCACATGTATGAAAATGTTAATGAACAGATTTGGTAAAAATTATGAAATCTGAAATAAACTCCTTCAGGCATATCTATCTTCTTTTATCTGTGGGGAGACAGGCCACCACTATAAACAATCAAACGAGATTTTTCATACAATACTGATAAAATTAGAAGAATACATAAAATGTCCAATTTAATGTTGTTCCCCTCAAAATTATGTTGGTTGCAGGCCATATGCATAGACTATTGAAGTTTCTTTTCCCCCTCAACTTCAATATCATCTAAGGAAAAGTTTTCAGAGCCACTGGAATTACTCTAAAAAATTAATCCAAAATACTTCCAATTTCTTTCTTTTTTAAATCAACAAAATGACATTATCCTAGGTTGTACTTTTCATATGAGATTCAATACTTAAAGATTTTTAATATTTACAAATGTCAAATACAACACCAAAATAGTATTTGCAGATATTCAGGGCATTCCAAATAGTAGAATGTAGACTTTGAAGGTAGTTCCACAGTTTTGAACACACAGTGATATTTTCAAATTAAGTGTGCCATGTGTAAGGTGGCTGCTTTGAAGAAGAGTCTGCCCATTTCTCTGTGAGTGTTCAGGTCACCACAGTGTGCAGTTCCAAAGAAGATTTCAGTCTTATTGTCATCTGTGGAACTAGCATCACTTAGAATCTCGTGTCCTGCTCTGATTGAGGAAATGTCAGATGATCCCTTCAGAATTACTCTCCTAGGCAAAGCATCATTTTTACCACACCAAGGCAGAATCTCAGACCCTTGAGGACTACTTTTTAAAAGTATATTTTCTTCCTGTGGAATCACCGAGTATTATCCATGATTTATTGCTAGTTATTCTTTGTTGAAGTTATGGGGATGACAAGACTAGGAACTCCTTTCTGGACATTATTTGATTTTGTACATTTTTATATTACACCATAATTTTTAAGTGACAAAAATAACAAAGTTAAAAACATTTTTATCTCAAAGTGAGTCTGGGTTGACTTTAGTCAAAGGCCTTGGAATGTAAGCCTCAGATGTGGTTAAGAATGTTACTGCTGGAATAATTTTTCTTTAATCTTTTCATAAGCCAAAAAAACCAGAGTGAAGAGAGAGATTGGAAAAATGATAAAAAAAAAAAACCTCTAAAACTTTTATGAATAGGAATTGGTCATTGACTCTACTTAAATGGTTAGGCTTATAAGTCACATTAATCAGTATTTTGTTTCATAGCAGATGTGGAGGAAGTTAAAAGTCTGGATTCCAGAAAAAAAAAACTAAGAATACTGAAAAGTATCACATTTCACACACAGCAGGGAAAAATGGAGAAGGGGGAAAGATTCATGTATATCTGAAAGTAACAGGGATGAAAAATATACAACTGAAGTTATCAAAATCATTGTGGCAAAACTAGATTTGAATGCATCTTTGAGTTTTCTTAGTATTTCAAGCACTCATCTTAATGTTCCACAGTGTGATCTGGTGACCCACCTGGTGGGAGTGTAATTAAACACCACATTAAGCACATATCTGTACACAAATGCATGTTTTCCCCTCCCTTGTCCCTCTCTCTCAATCTCTATCTCTTCTCCCCTTCAAAACATTAAGGTTTAGCCACATGTCTTTTACCGATATGTTATATCTTTTCATTCAACATTTGCTAGATGTCCTCCAGGACTGGCCTCTCCACTAAGTAAAGTGAGATAGACCAAGAAAGACTTCACAGTGAAGGAAAACAACACAGATATGAAACAATTTTGAGAAAAGAATCTCAGAGAGAAACCATTTGCTCCTCTACTGGTATCCGCTTGATCCTGACACACTCATTCATGCCCATTGTGTTCCTGGGTATGCCAGGCACAATGGGGAACAGAAGAAAGCAAGACAGAAACTTTTGTTCTCATCTTGAGTACATCTTTTCAGGCTTCATGGCAATTTCTTATTCTCCTACTCCTTTTCTTCATGGGATTCACTAAATTCCATCACTGGAGACCAAAGGTCATATTAGCCCCCTTTTAACCTAGTTGAAACACAGTTATAGATATCCTACTAATTCCAATCAGTTGTTTACTGCTGCAATTATTTTAAGACAGGCTGTGACTGCTGGTAGCAGATCAGTCAGTAGAGGAAACGGGAAACAAACTAACTCATTTATTAACACTGAAAATAAAGCCAGAAGTGTTGGGTCCTAAGGTAAACAGCATTGGCTACTATGAAAAGTAGAATAGGGATTTTCCAAAGAGAGGGCTTATCTGGAAGAATTTTCCAAAATGTGGCTTTGGTGTCATGGAAAAAATGCTAATTTAAACCATTTTAATGAATGTTGAAAGTGTCTTCGAGAAGACAGGTAGTTGCAAAGAAGTATAATGTGAGCCTTGTCACTGAAAACTGATGAGGTGTTCACGCCTTGGTAATATACTGAATATAACAGAAAGGAAATAAAAATGGGAGGCAGGTTTTTATATCAAATTTACTATATGATTAGCCCAGCAATAGATGTTTTCATAAACACTGTGTTATATACATTTCACAACTACCCAGTGAAATGGTCACATACCTTAAAAGAGAATGGATCCTGTGTTTGACAGCAAGACTCATGCTTTCCCAGGGAACCACAAAGCTGATCTTATATAAACTACTTACTCCATTAATGGGACATAGATTGAACCTCTGGGTTCCCATCACTCAGCACTGATAGTGACCTCAAATGAGCATTTCACATTTTTTTCCTTTGGTCCCTGAAGAATCTTTGCCCAGAAATAGCTCAGAAATGAGCAAGGAATTAAAAACAGGAATAATTGATTTCCATCCAGAACTTGACTTCCCAGTTGAGGAAACTGTACTGTGAGGCAAAGGAATAGATGCACAGTGATATTAAGTGGTTACAGAGAGACAGCCTGTTTTCAAACAACCAAACTTTATCTATCCGATAACCTTGGGAACTACCTGCCCAAGTACATGTATAAGCTAATTGGACTCCAGTGGAAATGTTAGATTTAAAGATGCTATGGTCTCATATGGTATGCATTCTCCATTTGAAAAGCAAGTGTTAAACTTGTGGTCAACTTGTAATAGAATTATCTCTCAGGACTGAAAAGAATTAATTACAGCTGTCCTAGAGGCCAGGGCACAATTACAATGGAGAACATGGTTTAAAGAGGAGGCTAAAATGATAGAATAACAATGTAGGGCTCGAGATGTGGAAATTTCCCAGGATCAGCTTCTTGGAGAAGGCAATTACACTGATATACAAAGACAATGTTTATATGATAACCAAACCTTAATTCTATGTGACAATGCAGCCATTATTGCATGGGACAGAATTGAGGAAGCAGGGAAGAAAACTGAATCATTTACGAAAGTTATACAAGGCCCAAAAGAATCCTTCAGAGATTTCTTATAAAGGCTGTCTTCAGCAGTAAATAGAATGATACCAAATTCAGAAGCTAGACAGATAATAGTTGAATCTTTGGCTTTTGAGAATGTGAATGCAGCATGCAAAAGAAAAATCAGGCTGTTAAAGGTAAGAACAGCACCCTTGGAGGATTAGATCAGGGACACAATTAATATTGAGTCTTGTGACCATGAGATGTGGATAGGAGAGGTAATTTCAAAAGCTTTGAGGAAAAACGTGAGCCGCTTTGGTTGCAATAAACAAGGTCATTTGAAAAGAGGGTATAAACAGGGCGTTCCTAGAAAGAATGTTTATTCAAGGAACAATGGCAACAGAATACCCCTCCCTTCTGGATTATGCAGAAGGTATGGTAAAAGTAAACACTGGACCAATGAATGTAGATCAACAAGGGACAGACAAGGTAATCCTTTGCCTCTGCCCTCAGGAAACTCCCAGAGGGGCCTCATGCAGGCCCCCACAGCAAATTCAATTCAGAACTTTCCTGCCATCATAGAAGAAACCCCTTCTCAGAGCAATTAAATAACCAAATGCCTACTGGAATAAACCAGGTTGCTCAGGGTGATAGAACAGCTATAGCAGAGAGAACAGGAAATTCAGGAGAAACAATAAAGCGAATTTTTTGGCAAACTTCTATAAATGAACAAAGACCAAAATTAAGAATATGAATAAATGACGTTCTCTTGGAAGGTTTGGTAGACATAGGTATGGATGTTACAATAATGCACCAGAATTTTGGCATCCAAACTGGCCTCTTCAGGAGGTAAATGTTCAGCTGTTAGGGATTGGAACATTATCTCAAGTGAAACAGGGTGCAAGATGGCCTTCAATCCCAGCACTCGGGAGGCAGAGGCAGGCAGATCTCTGTGAGTTCGAGCACAGCCTGGGCTACTAAGTGAATTCCAGGAAAGATCAAAGCTACACAGAGAAACCTTGTCTTGGAAAAAAAAAAAAAAAGATGGCTTGAATGAATAGGACCAGAAGGACAGAGAGGAAAATTAAAGCCATATGTGGAACAACAACTGATGATCTTCCAAAGACACCAACAGCTCTACCTTTAAAATGGTTAACAGACAAGCCTGTATGGGTTCAGCAATGGCCTTTAACAAGAGCGAAACTACAGGCTTTAGAAGAGCTGGTACAAGAGCCGTTAAATGCTCAGCATATTGAAGAATCAACCAGCCCTTGGAATTCTCCTCTATTTGTTATTAAAAAGAAATCTGGTAAATGGAGAATGGTAACAGACCTTAGAGCAATTAGCAAAGTAATTCAGCCAATGGGCTCTCTAGAGTCTGGAATTCCTTTGCCTACTCTGTTACCTAAAGGATAGCCTCTTTTCAATGCCCTTACAAGAAAAGACAGAGAAAGATTTGCCTTCATAGTGCCTACTTATAATAATTCTCAACCGGTTAAGAGATATCAATGGAGGGTCCTCCCTCAGGGAATGTTGAATAGCCCAACCCTGTGCCAGTATTTTGTACAATAGCCATTGGAAGTGATACGTAAAAAATTTCCTAAATCCAAAATTTACCATTATATGGATGATATTTTACTAGCTGACTCAAATGCAGATACTTTAGAAAGAATGTTAGAAGAAGTAAAGAAAATTTTGCCTTGTTGGGGATTACAAATTGCTCCTGAAAATATACAAAGAAGAGATTCTATTAATCATTTAGGATATAAAATAGGTCTATAAAAAATTAGACCCCCAATAGATGCAAATTAGGAGAGATCAATTATGGACTCTTAATGACTTTCAAAGATTATTTGGAGACATTTCCCATCTACAAACTGTTGTTGGGGTAAAAAATGATGAACTGAGTAATTTGTTCAAAAATCATAGAAGGTGACAAGGGCTTAAATAGTCCAAGAGAATTATCACCTGAAGTTGAGAGAGAATTGGCCTTGGTGGAAAAGAAAGTACAGGAAGGACATGTGGATGGTGTGGATCCAAAGCTTGATTACATTTTGGTAATTTTATCCTCTAGGCATTCTCCTACAGGAATTTTAATGCAGAGGGAAGATATTATATTGGAATGGATATTTTTACCAAATAAACTGAGTAAAAAATTAAAAACTTATATGGACAAAAATCTCTGACTTGATTTTGAAAGGAAAATTGAGACTTTGTCAGTTAGCAGGAATAGACCCAGCAGAAATTCTTGTACCTTTAACTAAGGGGGACATTGAAAAATTATGGGCAGAAAGTGAACCTTGACAAAGAGCTTGTAGTAATTTTTTGGGAGAAATCAACAGCAAATATCCCAACAGCGATAGAATTGATCTTATAAAGAGAGCTGATTGGATCTTGCCTTGAATTGTATGGGAAAAACCCATATCTGGAGTTCATACATTTTATACAGATGCAAACAAACAAGGAAAGGCAGGTTACAAATCATAAAATTTAAGTAAAGTGGTTCAAAGTCCTTATAATTCAGTTTAAAAATCGGAATTGTATGCTATTCTGTTGGTATTAATGGATTTTTCAGAACCTCTCAACATAGTTACTGACTCTCAGTATGCTGAAAGAGTGGTCTTACATATTGAGACTGCAGAATTTATTCCTGATGAGTCAGAGTTAACTCTGTTATTTATTCAGTTACAAGATATAATCAGGAATAGGAAGCATCCTTTATACATAACTCACATCCAATCCCATACGGGTCTGCCAGGCCCTCTAGCACAAGGTAATGACAATATTGATAAACTATTGATAGAAAATGTGCTGGAGGACTCAGAATTTCATAAAAAACTATCATGTCAATAGTAAAGGGAAAAAAGGGATTTTTCCATAACCTGGCAAGAAGCCAAGAAAATTATAAGGAAATGTCCTACTTGTTCTTTTTAAAATCAGACACTGCTGCCAGCAGAATGTAACATAAAGGGTACTCAGAGGAATGAAATCTAGCAAATAGATGTGTTTTATTTTGCAGAATTTGGACAACTGAAATATGTACACCACACTATTGATACTTATTCAGGATTTCAATGGGCAACTGCTTTGGGTTCTGAAAAGGCTGATTCTGTAATCACGCATTTGTTGGAAGTTATGGCCAACACGGGTATACTTGCACAAATTAAAACTGACAATGCGGGGTTGGGGATTTAACTCAGTGGTAGAGTGCTTGCCTAGCAAGTGCAAGGCCCTGGGTTCGTTCATCAGCTCTGGAAAAAAAAAAAAAGAAAAAACAACTGACAATGCTCCAGCATATGTCTCTGGTAAAATGAAACAGTTTTTTGCTAATTACAATATAAAGCATATTATAGGTATACCACATAATCCTACAGGCCAAGCAGTCATAGAAAGATCAGAACGAACTCTAAAGGATATGCTAAATAAACAGAAAGGGGTAACAAAACCCTCCAGAAATAGATTACATAATGCTCTATTAACTTTGAATTTTCTCAGTGTTAATGAGAAAGGAACAACAACTATGGAGAGACATTGGGTAATAAAAAAACTACAGAATTAAATCAGCCTATATACTTTAAAGATGTGCTGACATCAGAATAGAAACCAGGATGTAAGTTATGTTGGGGACAAGGTTTTGCTTTTGTGTCTACAGGAGAAGATAAGCTATGGATATCATCAAGATTGATAAAGGTTCGATTTGAACAAAAGAAATCTCTTTTTTTTTTTTTTTTGTTTTTTTAGAAGGGGTTTCTCTGTGTAGCTTTGCGCCTTTCCTGGAGCTCACTTGGTAGCCCAGGCTGGCCTCGAACTCGCAGAGATCCGACTGCCTCTGCCTCCCGAGTGCTGGGATTAAAGGCGTGCGCCACCAACGCCCGGCGAGAAATCTCTTAATTAGAAGAGGTGATAGTTTATCAACCAGCATGACCATCCAATTTAAACTAACTTATACCATTAACAAATGCTTTCATTTAAACAGATATAACTTGCCAAAAGTGAACCTCCCCAAAGTTAGGCTTGGGGAAGTGTTTTTGTTTTTGTCTTTTAGGAGAATGAAGGCTAAGGAATCTGAAGAACACTGGACAAATGAGACATCTGAAGAAATAGGACAAATCATCTAGAAATAAATTGGTCTACTGGTATATAACATATAAATTTTCATAAGTATTCTTAAGTGTTTGTTTCTGCTTTTCTCTACAGACACTTAACACAAATGGTCTTTTTTGTAGTCCCAGATCAATTAAAAATTAAATTGGCTTTGGAGTTGGAGAATGGCTCTCTCCTTCTCTAAACCCAAGCATGTTGTTAAAAGGAAAATGCAAAATCTCTGTATCATGTCAGAAGAAAGAGTCATCTGATATGGGACAGAAGAAAACCAAAAAATTAAGGGACTATTGCCACTATTCTCAATTCTTTGGTTCTATTTTGATTCTTTAAACTTTTCTTAAGGTATAAATTTTATAACAAAATTTATAAGATTAATATATATTTTTAAACTTTTGTTATATTAATGGCCATATAGAGTACTAACTAATTCTAGAAAAAAGGCTTCATTTAGCTGCTTACACATGTTTTTTGTGTTGGAGTCTCTATCAGTTTTCTACAGAGAATCGTGACCAGGCCTAACAGCAAATTTGAAGTCTCCAGAAAGATGATGAGGCCCCACAATGACAATTCCACATGGACAATAATAATACCACTAAGTTTACAAACATCACCCAAAGATCAGCTTTGGACTACAAACTGCTCAGAAAAATTTCCAGATGGCTAGCTGAGATGATCCAGCCTCACAGACTATTCAAGCAAGGACTTGAGATAAGCCATGCACTTTTGCATTATGCAGAGACTGGACAACAAATGATACAGCTAACATTCCAGAACTTGACAATTAACCTACATTTCTTCTTTTCAGGATCCCCTAAAGGTGCCTTTGTGCACAAACAGCAGGAAGCAATTTTAAGAACATGACGCCTTTAATCCTAGTAACAACCATAGAGACCTGGTGGTAGGTACACACAGACAGAAAGTGACAGAGCTGTGTAGGAAGAGGAAGTGAGGTAGCTCAACTAAAAGAGCCAATGAGAGGGTAGAAAAGCAAGGCATATAAAGCCTGGGTAGACAGGAAGTCACGCAATTTGGAAGCTGAGAGTTGGTGAGGTAAGCTTGGCTGGTGGCTTTCCGTATTTCCCTGATCTCTCTAAGGCTTTAACCCAAATTTCTGGCTCCGTGCTTTTATTTAATAAGACCTTTTAAGACTCATGTTACAATGGCTCACTTTTCAAACTGATGTCCTTCTTTTAATCTTCTCATAATTTCGTAGACATGTGATGACCTTCTGTGGAAATAACAATCATGCAGCACATTTGCATTGAGCCTAGAAAGAGGAAAGAGTAACCCCAATAATATGTGGAGAATTCTAGGACCTAAAAGTATTTATCATAGCTCCTGGGCAAAGATGGCTCTGAGTACCTTCTCCATTTTAGCTCTTATTAAAGGTCAGAACTTGTGATATTTGTCACATCACTTGTCCCAACTACATATATCAGGACCCACAGACTACTCAAGTACAGAGATTCTGAGCCAGGGGTTCAGTGACTGAAACCAAATTACAGAAAACCCTTCTCGTCCAGTGAAGTGTTATTTTTATACTACTTTGGGCCCACTTCTTGGCCTGAAGTTGGCCAGGAAAAATAGTTCAGGCAGTACTACTCCTTGTAACTACCTTTAGTTTTTTTTTTTAAGCTTGAATTTTTTAGGCCTAATAATATCATCAACATACATTCACTCAAATTACAGCATGAATGAGTCTCATAAAGACTGAATAGTTTATGATTGAACTGGATAACCTTTGAGTCCTGTACCTGGACTTTCGGAAGGCAAAAAATATCTTGACTAAATAGCACTAAAATATATTATTTATTCACACTTCAAAGGAGGGTAGAGCAAACAGATGTAATTCTCCAAATGTTCATAGTTCAGAAAAAACCTGCTTGTGTATTTTCCTAATTCTTTCTTTTACTACCCTTAAAGACTTTGTTATTGATTTGGTTTACATGGCAATTCTAGTGACTTATTCCTGAATTTATCCAATAGCTTGTATTTTACTTCAGAGGGAAGTAAAACATAATAATAAAATAAAATAAAAAACCTATTATAAGCTATACAGAAATGCCTCTTATCTGCATTTTCTCCACTCCACAGCAACAACTTGCCAATTGCAAAATATCTGCTGAAGCCCAGGTCATGACCCTGTTAGCTGGGTTTGTTGGAGAGGCTTCCCTGAGCCAGGACCAATAATCACTGACAGGCAATGTAGACATCCTTGACAGGTTCTGGGAATGAATTACCTTAGTTAGAAACTCACCAAATCTTAGCCATAAATTACTCTGGCAATAGCCACTAGAGCAAGCCTGGCTCCCATAAAGATCTGTTTCCCTATTTAGAGGTCTCCTGTGTGCCTGGGGCTAAAAACCCCTGGAAGGAGTCCATCATTATGATTATCGAAAGCTTTTTGCTTTTCAAGTACATTTTCATTCTTCAAGTACATACTGGCTGAGATAGTGTGTATACTCCAAAGAAAAGCCAGCTAAAATAACACTAATAAGCTTGGGGAAAACACTTCTATGTTGACAAAACCCTTTCCCATTTACAAATGCTCTCAGAGAGGAGACTAGTGAACAAACTGGAGTTCAGAGCAGGATACAGTGGCAGTATCTCAACCTTCCTTTTATCGAGTAATATCAATGATAACTTCCCAAAGGCTTATGTATCACTAAATTACTTATGTTATGTCCAAAGCTAATTGACCTAGAGCACAAGGCATGTTGGACTCTGTAGCTGTGGAGTGAGGCTGCCCTGAAGAGAAACCCCTAGTTACATGGAGCTGCTGACCTTTGAAATGAATTAAAATGTAAGGACTCTGAGCTCCTTCTTTAGCACCATGTCTGCCTACATGCTGCCTTGCTTCCCGCCATGATGATAATGGACTAAACCTCTGAAACTGTAAGTGAGCCACCCGAATTAAATGTTTTCCTTTATAAGAGTTGCCATGGTTATAATGTCTCTTTGCAGCAATAGAAACCCTAACTAAGTCAGTTGTAGATCAGGATGTGAACTCCCAGCTGTTCCTTTGCTCTGTCATCATGGACTTTAACTCTCTGAAACTATAGTCCAAATTAAATACTTTCATTTATTTTAAAAAATGAGTAAGCTGCTGTGCTTAGTAGAGTAAAATGCCAAATTCTGAAGATTTAGTACTAAAGGAAGGATTTAACTATTATTTCCTTGATAATCTTATATTGCATGCATACTGAAATAATGCAGGCAATGGTATAATTCATGTTTAAACACACTAAATAGAATAAAATGTACTTCAAAATATTCTACCTGCTTCTTTTACATGTTATACAGTTTAAACTCATGATTAAATTAATTCAGCTTTTCATTACATGTTGTAGTAGTCACTGTTCTATTGCTGTGATAAAACACTATGATCAAAGTAATATAAACAGGTATTTAATTGGCTTTTGTTCTACAGGGTTATAGTCCATGATGGTGGAATGAGGGCATGGCAGCAGAAACATCAGAAAACTCATATCTCGCCGGGCAGTGGTGGCGCACACCTTTAATCCCAGCACTAGGGAGGCAGAGACAGGCGGATCTCTGTGAGTTCGAGGCCAGCCTGGGCTACCAAGTGAGCTCCAGGAAAGGCGCAAAGCTACACAGAGAAACCCTGTCTGGAAAAACCAAAAAAAAAAAAAAAAAGAAAACTCATATCTCAAACCATATTACAAGGCATGGTGAGAGTCCTTCAAAACTTCAAAACCTATCCCCAGTCTGTAAATCTTTCAACAAAGCCACACCTCCTAAGCCTTCCCAAACACTTCCACCAACTGGGCCCAAGTATTCAAACACAGAGGCCTATGGGGGCCATTCTCATTCAAACCAGCACACGTGTCTATGTGACAGTGCTGCTCCGAAGGGCTTTTGACGACCTTTAACACTCCTTAACTCCTTATGAGCTGTTATGAAGTCATGTCTCTCCCTGTAGGACGATGTGGGTTGTGACTTTAGAAGTATTCAGGAAACAGGTTGGATTTGTCCAGGTAAATGCCTGACTAGTCTCTTTCCCATGTTCCAAAGGCCAAAAGACTGAAGCTGTTTCCAGGGAAGGAGACCCTTGAAGATGTCTCTGCCTGATGACTCGAGACAGGGCAGCACAGGAATGAAGTTTAAAGCTCCCCATGTTTAAAAAAATGAAAATATGGCAATGATGTTTGACAACAAGGCCAGTATCTCCCACAAACTCATGAATTTGAACACTTGCTCTCTAGTTTGTGGGGCTGTTGGGGAGGTTATGGAACTTTAGAACATGGAAACTTGTCGCTGGAGGAAGAGTGTCTCCATGGGCAGGCTTTAAGAGTTTAGCATCACTCTACCTCCTGTTCCTTCTTTCCTCTTTCCTTTTATATTGAAAACACGAGCTCTCAGCATCCTGTTCCTGCTGCCATGCCTCCTCACCACGATGAACTCATCTCTCTGGGTAAGTCAAAAAAACACTTTCATCTCTAAGTTGCCTTTGGCCATGGTATTTTACCACAGTAAAGGAAAAATAATTGATGCACCCATGGAACCATGGAGCTAAACAGGATTAGATGAAGGAATGCTTGGAAATGGTTTTATCTGAGATCACCGAAGAATGTTATCACAGCATGAAGGAGCCCAAAGGAAGGGCCATTGGGACATTTCCAGTTGCATATTGTATTCGTAGACACACTTCATAGACTGAGTTTGGCTCCTATGGTTTAAGGAGCATGTATGTCTGCTCTTCTTTAAAGAGCTGGAAGAATTCAGTACTGACTCCATCAGTTCTGGGTTTTTCTTTGTTGGAAGACTTTTTATTTATTATTATTAATGTTTCAGCTTAGCTTACAAGTAACTGGTTTCTTTATGGCATTTCATATATTACACTTTGTTCTTATTTATTCTCTTTCTCGCCTGTCCTCCCTTGTGCTCACTATGGCTAGCTTCCTAACATGTCCTGAAGTCTTCCGTTCTGCTGCTGAGAAACTTTTCAATACAGCGTTTTAACTTCATTGATTGTTATGGATCTGGTTAAGTTACTTATATCCTCATGGTTTAACAATGGCAGATAATATGTGTCTAGGAATTTAATCATTTCCTTTGGATTTTCCACATAACATCTCCCTTTTCTCCTTTGTAGTGAAATTGGGAGTTTTTAAAAAGTGGAAATGTTATAAATGAAAAGCTCGATTAAATAAAAAAACACAGTGGACTTCCACGGGGAATCAGCAGAGCCTGATTGAGGCAGGTCCAAGCCCCTCCCTCTTGCACCAAGGCCAAGCAAGGTGTCCCACCATAGGCACTGGGCTCCAAAAAACCTGCTCATGCACCAGGGGTGGATCCTGATCCCACTGCCTGGAGGCCCCCTAAACAGTTCAAGCTAAACAACTGTCTCACCTATCCTGAGGGCCTAGTCCAGTCCCTTGGGGGCTCCACAGCTACTGGTCCACAGTTCATGCATTTCCACTAGTTTGGTTGGCTGTCTCTGAACGTTTTCCCGTCATGATCTTGATGTCTCTTGCTCATAGAATTCCCCATCTCTCTCATCTATTGGACTTCTGGAGCTCAACCTGGTGCTTAGCTGTGGATCTCTCCATCTGCTTCCATCAGTTACTGGATGAAGGCTCTATGATGACAGTTAGGGTATACACTAATCTGATTACCAGAGTAGGCCGGTTCAGGTACCCTCTCGACTATTTCTAGTAGTCTAAGGTGGGACTCGCCATGGGAGACCTTGCCTTGGAGGAGGTGGGGATGGGAAGTGGGTTGGGGCAGAAGGCTGGGGGACAGGAGGAGGGAGGAGAGGGGGATCTGTGGTTGGTATGTAAAATGAACAGAAAATTTCTTAGTAATAAAAATTAAAAAAGGTGGAAAACATCAGCAATAGACTTAATCAAGCAGAAAATATTTTTAGTTTAAATGGCATATCTAGAGATGAGAATGGGGTAAGGGTATTAATTTAATCCTTACAAAAACTGTAATTATGTGTAATTATAAACACACATATCTGATGGTGAAGGAACCTAGATTTGGAATCATAAAAATGGCTTTTCTAATACCCTACAGATTTGTTTAAAGTAGGTCTGAGATTCACACAGAAGTCCAGCCAACTCCAACATCCATGATATGTAAATACAATGCAAGATTTGAATATCTACACTTACACAATGCACAGGAATATACATTACTGCCTGTGAAATAAGAGATTAACAGTCATGCGCAGTGTGTCTTGATCAGTATAAAAAGTAGAAGAAGAATTACAGATAGAAAAAGTATTATATAACAGTTCTGAGTGTGATCACATGACTCTGACATCTGCCAGGCAGCTCATAGTGAAAATAATAGAGTTTCTGATGTCTATTCTTTGCGAAGAAATCAGAGGACAGAATACCATGTTGCTAGGACATACTAGGGGAGAGAGGGTCAATAAATCCCTCAATATTTTTCAGCAATCTTATTTGTCAGGAGAACACAGTTTAAAACTGCCCTGTGATCCTATCTCACCTCAATCAAAATGGCTGTCATCAAGTGGACAAATGATAACAAATGTTGATGAGAATGTATATACCCTGTGTATCGATGATGGGGCAGGGTGTGAACTGGTGTAGCCACTATGGAAATCAGTATGAAGTTTTCTCAGAGAAATAAAAATAGAGCTACTACATGACTAAGCTATAGCATTCTTGGATATATGCTTGAAAAGACTCCAAGTCAGTATATGATAGAGATACTGGAACATGCATGCTTACTGCTACACTATTCACAATAACCAGGAAAGGGAGGGACTAAGCCTAAATGTCCAACCAATGAATGAACAAATGAAGAAAATGTGGTGCATATACACAATAGGATTTCACATAGCCATTAAGAAAAAGAGAATTATGGTTTTATTAGAAGAGTATTTGGAACTGGAAATCATCAATGTTGACTTAAATAAGCCAAACAAGCACCATGTAATTTTTTATTGTATGTAGAACCTAGTTTTAAAATTATGTATGTGAATATAGATTTACATATATATAAATCATAAAAATAGAAAGGGTCTTATGAGAGGGAAGGAAGAGATCTTAAGTGGGTATGGAGAAGGTAATGGACTACATTTGATAAGAATGCACAGAAAGGGAATTATTTAGAGGAAGAAAGGGGATCGTCCACAAGGAAGGACAGGGCAAAGGGGAGAAGAGTGGATGAGGGGAATAAATGAAAATAAAGTATAATGACACAATCATATAAAACACCACATCGAAAATGGTTCTTTTGTATGCTGTCCTAAAAAATGATGAAAAAAAAACTTAAGAATACAAATACTTTATTGTCATCTCAAGATTAACAACCTTAAATGGGATAAAAACAACTTAAACATATGGCCCTGCCAGTCACCAATAGGCGTTTGAAGCTGAATTCAGCTGCAGAATGAATTCCTATCTGCAGTCTGAGGGTAGAGTCTTGGAAGCTGAGGTAGGAATGAGTATCCTATGCCTACAACTACTGGACAAGCCCCGGAGACCAACTCCAGTGAGTTTCCTGTCTAGGGCTGAAGCCACAGGCAATAGGGAGCCTCTGGCAACTCTGCCCCGCTGAATCTTAATCTTCTTTCTCCCGTGAACAAGCCAGATGGGAGCTAGAGCCTGCCTTCTTCATTCAAACTGTTTCTCCTCTGCTTTTGTGGTCCTTGGTGCTGTGCATCCAACTTCCAGACAGCCAAGCCTTCTTTGTGCTATGGAGACATCAGTTGATTAGAGTTCAGTTCCAGCTTTGAAGCTTTTTGCCCCTCTTCTGTTAAAAGCCTTGTCTGTCAATGCTTAGGTGGCTGCTCTGCCATTGCCCCAGGGCCTTTTATTCCATAGGTAACTTGGTAAGCTAAAGCCTGCTTAGTTCTTAAGTTGGCTAGGTATCTATTTACATTCCAAAGGAGTAGAAAGGAATTTTTCCTACTGGGCTTAAAAAGGAAAGAAGAACGTGGGAATCATGTCTGTTAGACCACATGCTCCTGTGCATCTTATCTCCTATCTTAGACCCCTGCAAAATTTTAGACAACAAATTCCCAAAGACTTAGTACGTATGAAATGGACATAGATTAAACTGTTAACCTGTTGAGTATATTCTAATGTGAAAGAAGTTATACTTCTGAGATATTTTGAGAGTTTATAGAAGTTTATAAAAATTATTGTATTTGGTTCTGACAAGATAATTGAGCAGACAAAAGCATTTGCTGGCAAGCCTGACCACCTGAGCTTTGGTCTCCTGAGACCCACATGTTGTAAGGAGAGTAACAACTCCCACACATTGTTCTCTGACCTTTGCACACATGCCCTGACATGCTCATGTACCAACCGCCCCCGTACTAAGTCAATAAAATGTAATTAGAAGTTCTTAGATTTGGGGGCTGAAGAGGTGACTACTTGATTAAGAGCACATACTGTTCTTGCAAAAGACTCATGCTTGGTTCCTAGAACCCATTTGGGGTGGCTTACAACTGCCTGTAATTGCAGCTCCAGGAGATCTGACACCTTGCTCTGGCCTCTTGAAGCACCTACACTCATGTGACATACCCCCGCCTCCAAAGAGAGACTTTGGAGAAGGAAAGAAAGAAGAGAAAACAGAAAGAGATCCAACTGCTTCAACCTCCAGAATGCTGAGATTAGAGGTGTATGTCATCAGCACTAGTCACTTTAAAAAGAAGTTCATTTTAAAAATATAATTACGCAATTTACTCTCCTTCCTTTTCCTATCTCCAATCTCCCCATGTCTTCCCCCAACTTTCTCCTTCTCAAATTCAAGGCTTCCTTTTTCTTTCATTGTTATTGCTCCACAGATATGAAAAATGTATAAATACAATTTGTATAGTCCATTTAGTGTTATTTGTATGTTCATGATTTTGTGACTGATCAATTGGTATTAGATAAACAATTAGGAGGCTCATTCTTGGGGAAGGTTATTCCTCCAAGTTCTTTTTTTAGGGGTTGGCTTCCATAAGGTGTCCCCCTCCCATCTTAGCATATCTACTGGTGTTGTACTTGTTCAGTTCTTCTTGAAGCGGCCATATCCGAAGCCTCTCTGTAGCTCAATTTCCACTTGTCAGTATCTCTGGTAGTGAGCATGGTAAATCAATGTCAACAACATTTGTCAAGCTTCTAAAAGCTGTCACCCAAAGGCAGTCACATTCTTTATGAACAATACTCTGCCAAGAAACAAATCTGAATCCTGAGGCTGTGACTTCCTGTAGTTTATGTTTCCTTTTCCAAGATACTTAGGACTAGAAAGGTTTCAGATTTTAGGATTTTATTTTTATTTTTATTTTGGATTGTGAAGTATTTGCATATTCATAGCAAGATTCCTTGGGCATGAAACCCAAGTTTAAACATGAAATACATTTATGTTCCACATAGACTTTTGATGCATATCTGGAAACTAAATTTATACATGTTTATTTAATCTGCATTTTGACTATATATCATCATAAGGTCAGAGATGGAATTTTCTACTTAGTACATGATATCAGCATTCAAAAACATTTGGATTTGTAGGGATTTAAAAATTTCAGGTTAGAGGTACTCAGCCTGTCTATCTTTTGGACATTGCCATGTTTTAGGATAATGGAGTCTTAACACTCTGTAATGGAA
>CABHPH010150646.1:0-14046 GCA_902168325.1 Peromyscus nudipes
GTCCTTAAGTTTTCCATGCTGAACTTCCTCAACGGAGAGGCCCACCACCTGCCTCCTATGAGATAACGTCTTCTGCCATAAATCACTTTAGTTGAGATTCCTAAAGGATTCCTAATGGATAAATGTTCATTCCCTAAAAGTGCCTGAACTATTATACTTTCTTTATCTAGCGGCTTGGGGTCTTTAAGAAACAGCTCATTCTGCTATATTTGATTAAGATCCATGTCCAGCTTCCCCTTTCCTCCATAATTCACAACCCAAGCATTCATTAATTTTGGCTATGTTTTATAGATTAATTAAAACATTATAAAAAAACAGTTATACAAAACCCATAGCCCAGGGAGCTCATGATCTGTAAAATACATCTTTTTTGAGAAAAAAGCATAACGCGGGCACTCTGCCAGGGACCTCCAAGGAGCTTAGTCCCGTGGGACACATATCTCCCGTCCGCTATTATAGACATAATTGTTCATGTCACACGAACGACACTGGAGTTGATGTGGCAACTTTACATCTGTTTTCTTCAAGGAAAGTTTTCTTCCTCTTCCATAATAATATTAAATTCATGTGACTTACATGGTGATAATGCCACAACCCACTTTTCATCAACTGCTTTAAGGACTGGCATATGCTCTTTGCAGAAGCAATCAGAACACTCACATCTGCAGTAAATCACACCTATTGCCACTAGCCTCATTATCTTCTTCCAACGGTCCCTTAACATCAACCTCCCCAGTCTCACTGAAAAGCATGATTTGAGTCTCTGGTACTGATGAAAATGCCAGGCTTCTGTCCTTGTTCTCGATCACTAGCCTCTCCTCCATGGGTTCTGAAACTACTGAACAATTGACAAGGGCAAATTTGGAAGTAAAAACTCCCGGTTAGAGCTGGATTGGGAAATAAGACCTTCCACAGTGACCAAATGGGCTACCTTCTGCTTCTCTTAAAGGAGAGAACTTGGGAGCTACCAGACAGGAAAACCTATCTCAATGGACTGAGTGCTTGTATCCCCTCCTCCCAAGTTCTTATTTTAGTAGTTGGTGTGGGGCTTTGGGGAGTGATTAGGTCATAAGGATGGAACCCTCCTGGATTGGATTAGTGCCCTTATGACAGAAACTCCCTACCCTATTCATAGTGAAACACTATCGTCTATGAACTAGGAAGTGGCCTACTCTGGGCAGTGAAGCCGGCAGCACACTGATGGTGCACTTCCCAGCCAATGGAGCAGTGAGAAATTAATGTTAAAGCTGCCCACTTGGCGGTTTTGTTATAGCAAAAAAACCAAAAAAAAAAAAACTAAGGTATCTGCCAAGAAACCCCGAGAATCACTTAATGGATTACCATTCTCACTTAGGCACACTTGTTGCTTGATCCTAACGGACCGCTGCCTTGGGGGGGGTGAGGGGGGGGAGAAGACACAGCTTCAACTGAGAAGACACCAAGAGTCAATTGAAGGCAAATAGCAGACTTGTTTACTCAATAACAGAGAAGGCCTTATGTACCCTCCTCTCAGCACCCAAATTGCATGGTCATCCCTCTTTGGCTGGGCACGATCAGGAACTCTGACAGCACCTGTTGCTAGGCCCTCAGGCAGACTCTGGGTTGGCTCATAAGGAAGTACATTATGTGCATGCCTTGGCAACTGGTTTGAGCCAATTTCCTTGACCCCATGGGCCTGTCCTACTACACACACTGAGCCCCAAGAGTTGAGACTAACCCAAAATGAGCCTGCAGGCAGCCCTGAGCCAGCTTTACCTCTTCCACAAAGCCAAAACAGAAGTGCTATCCAGGGAAGTAGCTAGCTGGAACTCCCCGAGGAAGTGTGTGGAATATTTAATAATGGATGAGTCCTTGCTTTTCTTTTAGTTTACCCACTGTGCTGGCTGGTGTTATGTCAGCTTGACACAAGCTAGAGTCATCTGAAAGGAGGGAGCCTCAGTTGAGAAAATGCCTCCATAAGATATAGGGCATTTTCGGCCTGGAGAGATGGCTCAGCGGTTAAGAGCACTGGCTGTTCTTCCAAAGGTCCTGAGTTCAATTCCCAGCAACCACATGATGGCTCACAACCATCTATAATGAGATCTGATGCCCTCTTCTAGCCTGCAGGCAAAACATGCAGGCAGAATACTGTATACATAATAAATAAATAAATCTTTTAAAAAAAAAGATATAGGGCATTTTCTTAATTAGTGATTGATGGGGGAAGGCGTTTGTGGATGTAATACCATCCAGGGGCTGGTGGTCCTGGGTTCTGTAAGAAAGCAGGCAGAGCAAGCCATCAGGATCAAACCAGTAAGCAGCACTCCTCGATGGCCTCTGCCTCAGCTTCTGTCTCCAGGTCTCTGCCCTATTTGAGTTCCTGTCCTGACCTCCATCAATGATGAACTGTGATATGGAACTGAGTGAAATCAACCCTTCCCTCTCTGAGTTGCCTTTGGTCATGGTGTTTCATCACAGCAGTAGGGATTCTAACTAAGACACCAACTATATGATTGTAACAATTTCTTTTTAGTTTTTCATTTTTACAAAAACAGAATCACTATGTTTGCTTTTCTGTGAATTACCTCCTTCTCTGAATTTTAAAAATCCATCTGTATTTAAGCAAGAATCTTTGGTTCCTCACTGTGCTGCTGCAAGACATTTGTTTGCAACTGAAGAGCCCAGGAATATGGAAAATTGTATGCTTATAGCCTGTACACATATCCTAGGGGAACTGGAGCTGACAGCTGCTGTAGACAAAGGTTAACCCTTAGCAGTTGCCTCTATGTGACCTTCTGCTCTACATTTCTTTCGTCTATGGGAGGAAAGCAGCTGTGTCAAGACAGCCAAAAGCTTTCAAAAATGTCTTGAACTAACATCCTGTAATCAAAAGTTGTACATCTCGGAATGTAATGTGGCTCCGGGCCTAACCTCAGGATTGTAAAGATCCCTCTAACTCTCCCCAAGGCCTAATCTCAAGATTGTAAAAATTCCTTTGACTCACCATCTGCCATATGGTTTTTACTATAAGAAGAGGCTTGTAGCCTCCCCTCCCTGTCACTGTATCAGAAGCCCGAATTCTGACTGCGGCCCTAGCTAGCTAGAAGTTTTTGGTACCCCACGGTGTTTGGAATAAAGCTTGCTTCTGATTCATAGATTTCAGCGGTCTGGTCCCCATTATTTATGCAACTCCAGGACCCAACAGCAACTACAGATGAGGCCATAAACACTTAGGGCAGTGGTTCTCAACCTTCTTGACACTGTGACCCTTTAATCCAGTTCCTCATGTTGTGGTGACCCTCAACCATAAAATTATTTTCTCCTGTGTCCTCAACTCCTCTGGCTCCTACAGTCCTTCCTCCCCTCTTCTGAGAGGTTCCACAGCAAATCAATATTTTAATTCTTCCTTTATAGGTTTTTGCCTACTAAAATCCATTTAAGAAAATTTTCCTTACCTATAAGATCATAGTCTTCCACATTAAGTTTTATATACTTTTTTTCTATAAAGTTCTTAATCCACCTGGAATTAGTTTTTGTACAAGCTTCAAGGTAGAGATTCAGTTCTATTTTTCAATATGAATAATTAATTTTCATACTATTTACTGAATAATGTATATACAGTGTCTGCTTGTTCACAGTTTTCCACACATGCCTGGCCACCTGGACTGGTTATTCTGTTTAGCTGATCTATTTGCCTGCTGTGTTTTCTTTATTACCATGTCTTTATTTATTTATCTATTTATTTTCAAATTATTTTTTAAAATTAGTTTACAAGGTATTAGGTATCATTATGACATTTTCTTTTTTATTTTATGTGTATGAGTGTTTTATGTGCATGTATGTCTGTGTACTAGGCATACGCAGTATCTCAGGAGGCCAGAAGAGAGCATTGGATCCCCTGAGACTGGAGTTACAAACAGTTGTGAGCCAACTTATAGATGCTGAGAACTGAACCTGGGTCCTCTGGAAGAGCAGCCAGTGCCTCTTAACCACTGAGCCAGCTCTCCAGTCTCATGTCTTCATGACATTTTTAAAGTAGGTTTTAATAGATTCTCCTCTCCTGCTCTCCTGTTCCCTCCTTTTCCTTCCCATGTGGCCTCCACAAAGCTCTATTTCACTTTCACATCACATGTTTCCTTTCGCTGCCCCTTCCTGCTTTGAACATTTTTGAAACCCTCTCCTGGTCTTCTTTCTAGATTTTTAGGTTTTGCACACACACACACACACACACACACACACACACACACACACACATAAGGGACAATATGAAGCATTTGTCTTTCTGAGTTCACATATTTGTTTTGAAAATCTGGTAAGTGTGAGTGTAAGTGCCCATTCTTCTCTGGCCCTGTCATCCTTTTTGGGGAGAAACTCCTGTTTTTATTGTATTTTGTTTGTTTGTTTTTTCAGTGCTAGGGACCAAACCTAAGTCTTTTCATTTACTATACCCTCCAGTCTTAGTTTTTTGTTTTGTTTTGTTTTGTTTTTATTTAATTTTTTTCATCTTACATACCACCCACAGTTCCCCCTCCCCCCCCCGTTTCTCCCTCCCATCCCCTCACCCCAACCTCATCCACTCCTCAGAGTGGGTAAGGCCTCCCTTGGGGAAGTCAACAAAGTATGGCATACCAAGGTGAGGCAGGACCAAGCCCCTCCTCCCTGCATCAAGGCTGAGCAAGGTATCCCACCATAGGGAATGGACTCCAAAAAGCCAGTTCATGTACCAGGGATAAATCCTGGTCCCACTGCTAGGGAACCCACAAACAGACCAAGCCACACAACTGTCACCCACATTCAGGGGGCCTAGTTTGGTCCCATGCAGGTTCCCCAGCTGTCAATCCCAAGTCCATGAACTCCCACTAGCTCGGGTCAGCTGTCTCTGTGGGTTTCCCCATCATGATCTTGACCCCCTCCTAGCTCTCTTCGACTGGACTCCAGGAGCTCGGCCCAGTGCTTGGCTGCAGATCTCTGCATCTGCTTCCATCAGTTACCGGTTGTGAGTTCTATGTTAATGAGGGTACTCACCAATCTGATTACAGAAGAAGGCCTGTTCAGGCACCCTCTCCACTATTGCTAGGAATCTTAGCTGAGATCATCCTTGTGGATTTTGGGAATTTCCCTAGAACCAGGTTTCTCCCTAACCCCATAATGACTCCCTCTGTCAATGTATCTCTTTCATTGCTCTCCTTCTCTGTCTTTCCCCTAACTCGACCATCCCATTCCCTCATGTTCTCATCCCCCATCTTTTCCCCTTTCCCCGCTGCCCCCGTATACCCAGGAGATCTTATCTATAGGGTGATCCATGTGTCCCTCGTAGAGTCCTCCTTGTTACCTAACTTCACTGGGGCTATGGATTGTAGCCTGGTTATTCTTTGCTTTACATCTAGTATCCACTCATGAGTGAGTACATACCATGTTTGTATTTCTGGGTCTGTGTTACCTCACTCAGGATGATTTTTTCTAGTTCCATCCATTTGCCTGCAAATTTCATGATGTCATTGTTTTTTGCTGCTGAGTAATACTCCATTTACCACATTTTCTTTATCCATTCTTCAGTTGAGGGGTATCTAACTTGTTTCCAGGTTCCAGCTATTACAAATAATGCTGCTATGAACATAGTTAAGCAGGTGTCCTTGTGTTATGATTGAGCATTTTTTGGGTATACGCCCAAGAGTGGTATTGCTAGGTCTTGGAGTAGGCTGATTCCCAATTTTCTGAGAAACCACCATACTGGTTTCCAGAGTGGCTGTACAAGTTTGCACTCCCACCAACAGTGGAGGAGTGTGTAGATGTAACCAACCGTCTTATAAATAAGAAACACAGAACCAATGCAAAGAAGAAAGCAAAGAGGTCAGAGCTAAAAGCTAAAACCTTACCCTTCCTCCTGCAGTGGTCCTACCTCTCCGAAGGAGCCGCTACTTCCTGTTTAAAGTCTTTATATAGTCTCTGTTCTGCCTTCTCATTGGTTGTAAACCCAACCACAGGACTGCCTCATCACGGCCTGTCTGTATAGACCTCCAGGTGTTCTGTGGTTGGTATTGAGATTAAAGGCATGTGTATCCAATGCTGGCTGTATTCCTGAACATACAGAGACTTACCTAGCTTTGTCTACCAAGTGCTGTGATCACAAGCGTACACCACCACTGCCCTGCTTTCCTATGGCTTGCTAATAGCTCTGACCCCCAGGCAACTTTATTTATTAACATACAATTAACATTTTGGTACAAAAGAAAAATATCACCATAGAAGTGTTCCCCTTACTCTACATCCTCTCCAACATAAGCTGTCATCAGTGTTTTTGATCTTAGCCATTCTGACAGGTGTAAGATGGTATTTCAGAGTCATTTTGATTTGCATTTCCCTGATGGCTAAGGATGTTGAGCAATTCCTTAAATATCTTTTAGCCATTGAGATTCTTCTGTTGAGAATTCTCAGTTTAGATCTGTATCCCATTTTTAATTGGATTATTTGATATTTTGATTTCTTGAGTTCTTTATATATTTTGGAGATCAGCGCTCTGTCAGATGTGGGGTTGGTGAAGATCTTTTCCCATTCTGTAGGCTGCCATTTTGTCTTATTGACCATGTCCTTTGCCTTACAGAAGCTTCTCAGTTTCAGGAGGTCCCATTTATTAATTGTTGCTCTCAGTGTCTGTGCTACTGGTGTTATATTTAAGAAGTGGTCTCCTGTGCCAATACGTTCAAGGCTACTTACCACTTTCTCTTCTATCAGATTCAGTGTAACTGGATTTGTGTTGATGTCTTTGATCCACTTAGACTTAAGTTTTGTGCATGGTGATAGTTATAGATCTATTTGCAATCTTCTACACATAGATATCCAGTTATACCAGAACCATTTGTTGAAGATGCTTTCTTTTTTCCATTGTACATTTTTGGCTTCTTTGTCAAAAATCAGGTGATCAGAGTCGTGTGGATTAATGTCAGGGTCTTCAATTCAATTCCATTGATCTACACATCTGTTTTTATGCCAGTACCAAGCTGTTTTTATTACTATAGCTCTATAGTAGAGCTTGAAGTCAGGGATGGTTATGCCTCCAGAAGTTCCTTTATCATACAGGATTGTTTTAGCTATCCTGGGTTTTTTGTTTTTCCATATAAAGTTGAGTATTGTTCTTCTAAGGTCTGTGAAAAATTGTGTTGGATTTTGTTGGAGATTGCATTGAATCTGTAGATTGCTTTTGGTAAGATTGCCATTTTTACTATGTTGATCCTACCTATCCAAGAACATGAGGGATCTTTCCATTTTCTGATATCTTCTTCAATTTCTTTATTCAAAGACTTAAAGTTCTTGTCATGTAGGTCTTTCATTTGTTTGGTTAGAGTTACCCCAAGATATTTTATGTTATTTGTGGCTATTGTAAAGGGTGATGTTTTTCTGATTTCTTTCTCAGCCTGTTTATCATTTGTATATAGGAGGGCCACTGATTTTTTTGAGTTAATCTTGTATCCTGCTATATTACTGAAGGGGTTTACCAGCTGTAGGAATTCCTTGGTAGAATATTTGGGGTCACTTATGTATGTTATCATTATCATATAATCTGCAAATAGGGAAAGTTTGACTTCTTCCTTTCCAATTTGTCTCCCCTTGATCTCCTTTTGTTGTCTTTATTGCTCTAGCTAGATAAGAACCTCAAGTACTACATTGGATAGATATGGGGAGAGTGGACAGCCTTGTCTTGTTCCTGATTTTAGTGGAATCGCTTTGAGTTTCTCTCCATTTAGTTTGATATTGGCTGTCAGCTTGCTGTATATTGCCTTTATTATGTTTCAGCATGTTCTTATATCCCTGATCTCTCCAGGACCTTTATCATGAAGGGGTGTTGGATGCTTTTTCAATGAAATGATCTTGTGGGTTTTTTTTTTTCAGTTTGTTTATATGGTGGATTACATTGACAGATTTTTGTATGGTGAACCATCCCTGCATCTCTGGAATGAAGCCTACTCATGGTGGATGATTTTTTTGATGTGTTCTTAGATTCGGTTTGCCGGTATTTTATTGAGTATTTTTGCATTGATGTTCATGAGGGAGATTGCTCTGAAATTCTCTTTCTTTGTTGCATCTTTGTGTGGTTTGGGTATCAGGGTAACTGTGGCCTCATAAAAAGAGTTTGGCAATGTTCCTTCTGTTTCTATTGTATGGAACAATTTGAGGAGTATTGGTATTAGCTCTTCTTTGAAATTCTGATAGAATTCTGTGCTGAAACCATCTGTCCCTGGGCTCTTTTTGGTTGGGAGACTTTTAATGACTGCTTCTATTTCCTTGGGTGTCATAGGTCTAAGTTGTTTATCTGGTCTTGACTTAATTTTGATAAGTGGTACCTATCAAGAAAATTGTCCATTTCTTTTAGATTTTCCAATTTTGTGGATTACAGGTTTTTGAAGTATGACCTAATGATTCTCTGGATTTCCTCATTGTCTGTTGTTATGTCCCCCTTTCTTATTTCTAGTTTTGTTAATTTGGATGCTCTCTCTGTGTGTCTTTTGGTTAGTTTGGATAAGGGTTTGTCTATTTTGTTGATTTTCTTGAGAACCAAATCTTTGTTTCATTGATTCTTTGTATTGTTCTCTTTGTTTCTATTTTATTGATTTCAGCCCTCAGTTTGATTGTTTCCTGTCATCTACTCCTCCTGGGTGAGTTTGCTTCTTTTTGTTTTTGAGCTTTCAGGTGTGCTGTTAAGTCACTAGTGTAAAATTTCTCCAGACTCTTTATGTAGGTACTTAGTGCTATGAACTTTTCTCTTAGCACTGCTTTCATAGTGTCCCATAAGTTTGGGTGTGTTGTGCCTTCATTTTCATTGAATTATAGGAAATCTTTAATTTCTTTATTCATTTCTTCCTTGACCCAATGGTGATTCATCTGAGCATTGTTCAGTTTCCTTGAGCTTGTAGACTTTCTGTAATTTGTGTTATTGTTATATTCTAACTTTAAGCCATGGTGATCTGATACGATACAGGGGGTTAATCCAATTTTTTTTGTATCTGTTGAGATTTGCTTTGTGACCAAGTATGTTGTCAGTTTTAGAGAAGGTTCCATGAGATGCTGAGAAGAAGGTATATTATTTTGTGTTTGGGTGAAATGTTCTATAGATTTCTGTTAAGTCCATTTGAATCATAACATCTGTTAGTTCCCTTACTTCTCTGTTAAGTTTCTGTCTGGCAGACCTGTCCATTGGTGAGAGTTGGGGGTTGAAGTCCCCCACTATTATTGTGTGGGGTTTGATATATGATTTCAGCTTTAGTAATGTTTCTTTTACAAATGTGGGTGCCCTCGTATTTGGGGCATAGGTATTCAGAATTGAGACTTCATCTTAAT
Organism: Peromyscus nudipes; assembly: GCA_902168325.1. Classification (NCBI taxonomy): domain Eukaryota; kingdom Metazoa; phylum Chordata; class Mammalia; order Rodentia; family Cricetidae; genus Peromyscus; species Peromyscus nudipes. The sequence continues at coordinate 9,313 of CABHPH010150646.1, forward strand.
GTATTTTTCCTGTGATGAATATGAAATGTCCTTTTCTATGTCTTTTGATTAATTTTAGTTTGAAATCTATTTTGTTAGATATTAGGATAGCTACACCAGCTTGTTTCTTAGGTCCTTTTGATTGGAAAATCTTTTCCCAACCCTTTACTCTGAGGTAGTGTCTGTCTTTGAGGTTGAGGTGTGTTTCTTGTATGTAACAGAATGATGGATCCTGTTTTCATACCCATTCTGTTTGCCTGTGTCTTTTTATAGGTAAACTGAATCCACTGATATTAAGAGACATTAATGACCAGTTATTTTTGGTTTTGGTGGTGGTGGTGGTAGTGTGTGTGTGTGTGTGTGTTCCTCTTCTTTGGGATTAGCTGATATGAGGTTATCTATTGCCTGTGTTTTCATGGGTGCAGCTAACTTCCTTGGGTTGGAGTTTTCCTTCTTGTACTTTCTGTAGGGCTGGACTTGTGGATAAATCTGGTTTTATCATGGAATATCTTGTTTTCTCCATCTATGGTGATTGAAAGCTTTGCTGGGTATAGTAGTCTGGGTTGGCATCCATGGTCTCTTACTGTCTGTGAATGTCTGTCCAGGACCTTTTGGCTTTCAGAGTCTCCATTGATAAGTCGGGTGTAATTTTGATAGGTCTGCCTTTATGTGTTACTTGGTCTTTTCCCTTTGCAGCTCCTTCTTTCTTTATTCTGTATGTTTAGTGTTTTGATTATTATGTGGTAAGGGGACTTTTTTTTTCCTTTTTTTTTTTTTTTTTGTTGAATCTATTTGGTGTTCTGTAAGCTTCTTGTACCTTCATAGGCATGTCTTTTTTTAGGTTGGGAAAGTTTTCTTCGATGATTTTGTTGAATATATTTTCTGTGCCTTTGAGCTGGAATTCTTCTCCTTCTTTAATCCCTATCTTAGATTTGGTTTGGTCTTTTCATGGTGTCTCAGATTTCCTGGATGTTTTGTGTTAAGAATTTGTTGGATTTGACATTTTCTTTGACTAATGAATCTATTTCCTCTATTGTATCTTCAATTCCTGAGATTCTCTCTTCCATCTCTTGTATTCTGTTGGTTATGCTAGCATCTGTAGTTCCTATTCCCTCATTTTGCATTTTCTTTATTACCTCTATTTCAATTTTCAAGTCTTGAACTGTTTCCATCACCTGTTCGATTGTTTTTTTCTTGACTTTCTTTAAGGGATTTATTGATTTCTTCCAATATTTTGTCTTTTCCTCCATTTCTTTAAGGGAATTTTTCATTTCCTCTTTAAGGGCCTCTATCACCTTCACAAAGTTATTTTTAAGGTCATTTTCTTCTGCTTCCTCTGCGTTGGGTGTTCAGGTCTTGCTGTTGTAGAACCACTAGTTTCTAGTGGTGCCATATTGCTCTTTATGTTATTGAATGTATTTTTACACTGCTGTCTACCCATCTCTTCCTCCAATCAGTGCAGGTGGAGCCTGTGGCTCCGGTGGTCACTGATTCCACAGGGGATGGTTGGTAGGGGAGGAGGAGGATGCTGCCTGGTTGCTGGGGCTCTTCTTCCAATGGGTACAGGTGGGGCCTGTGGCACCCAGTGGTCCCTGATGCTGCAGGGGATGGTTGGTGGGGGTTGGGGGGGGAGGTGCTGCTGCCTGGTTCCTGGGACTGTGGTGGGGGGAGGGGCACAGGCTGTGCCCCCTGGCCTAGAGAGCTGCAGCCCTGGATTTTTAGAGACAAGGTCTTGGTATGTAGTACAGGGTGGCTTTGAACACATGATTCTCCTGTGTTGTAGACTATTAGTTTGAGATGTGTTACATTTGTTTATGCTGTGGAATATTCATTTAATGAAGCAAAGATGTGTGGCATTCTTTTACATTGTATTTGTTTAACTCTGTGAAGCTGTGTTACTTTGCCTACCTAAAACACATAATTGGTCTAATAAACAGCTGAACAGTCAGTAGCTAGGCAAGAGAAAGGATAGGCAGGGCTGACATGCATAGAGAATAAATAGGAGAAGAAGTCTAGGCTTGGGGAAAGAGAGAGGAGCGAGAAAAGGAGAAGGAGAGGAGGACTGTAGGGGCCAGACACCCATCCACATAGCCAGCCATGGAGTAAGAAGGAAAGAAAGACAAATAGAATAAAGAAAGGTAAAAAGCCCAGAGGAAAAACGTAGTTAAAGAGAGATGGGATAATTTAAGTTAGAAAAGCTGGCTAGAAACAAACCAAGCTAAGGCCGGGCATTCATAAGTAAGAATAAGTCTCTGAGTATTTATTTGGTAGCTGGGTGGAGGGCCCCCAAAGAGGGGAGAAAAAAAACCCAACTACACTCCTGATTTGCCTCCTGGATGGCAGAATTATAGACCGGTGTTACTATACCTGGCTCTCGCTACATTCAACCTTGTTTTCCTCCCTATAAAATTTTGGAATAACATGTAAAATTCTACAAAATCCCTTGTTGAGATTTTGTTTTTATTTATTTTATTTAATTTCTGTGGCTCTGGGGATTGAGCCAGGGATTTATACTTGGTAGACAAATGCTATATCACTCAACTACATCTTGACCCAGGGTTTGTATTGTAGTTTTGTAGATGGATTTTCATGGAAGCCAGGTGGTGGTGGCGCCTTTAATCCCAGCACTCAGGAGGCAGAGCCAGGCAGATCTCTGAGTTCAAGGCCAGCCTAGTTGGTCTACAGAGCGAGATCCAGGACGGGCACCAAAACTACACAGAGAAACCCTGTCTGAAAAAACAAAAAACAAAACAAAACAAAACAAATGACATGGAAACTTATTATTACTTATGAAAGCGTGGCCTAAAGCTTAGGCTTGTCCCACGAGCTCTTATAACTTAAATTAACCCATTTATATTAATCTATATTTTGCCTCATGGCTTTTTACCTTTCTTTCATCTTGCACCTCCTGTTTCCTTTCTGTATCCTCTGGCATCTCTCCCGTGCCTTGATTTATCTCCTCTCCTTCTCTCTCTGCCCAGAAGTCCCACCTAACCTCTTCCTGCCTAGGTATTGGACATTCAGCTCTTTATCAAACTAATCAGAAGGTGCCTTGGAAAAAAGACCTCTTCACAGTGTACAAAAAAGATTATTCTACAACATAATATATCATATTTTAATATTTTAATTTACTTAGGAATATTTCCACTCAAAAATAATATACAACATTCCATTCATTTTGGCCTTTTTTTTTTTTTTTTTTTTTTTTTCGGTTTTTCGAGACAGGGTTTCTCTGTGTAGCTTTGCGCCTTTCCTGGAGTTCACTTGGTAGCCCAGGCTGGCCTCGAACTCACAGAGATCCGCCTGCCTCTGCCTCCCGAGTGCTGGGATTAAAGGCATGCGCCACAAACGCCCGGCTGGACATTTTTATATGTCAAAATTTTGTTAGTTTTTCACAAAGGTATGTGAATATTTTATTAATTTTTCCTACTTACTTTGCATTTTGTTCCTATTGTAAATAGTCAAAAATTAAAATTACTTTTTATTTTTTGAGATGAGGTCTCACTATGTAGCTCTGGCTGTCCTGGAATTCTCTATGTAGACCAAACTGGCCTCAAACTCAGCGAGATCCACCTACCTCTGCCTCCCAAGTGCTGGAATTAAAGGTATGTGCTACCATGCCCAGCTCTAAAATTACATTTTCTTAGTAGATCTTGCAGTTGTATTGAATTCAATTTCAGATTTTTTTAAGAGTAAATTTTTTAGAGCAGTTTGAAATTCATACTAAAACTGAGAGGAACGTAGAAAGACGTTCCTATTGAGTTATCTGCCTTCTGCTGTTATGCATGCCTACTGCATTATCAATATGGCTCCCCAGAGGGGCATATTTATTTCATTTTTATTGTTTTGGTTTTTCAAGACAGGGTTTCTCTGCCCAGCTGTCCTGGAACTCAGTCTGTAGACCAGGCTGGACTTGAACTCACAGAGATCCGTCTGCTTCTGCCTCCCAAGTGCTGGGATTAAAGGATGTACCACCACTGCCCAGCCTTGGCATATTTATTTTAACTGATAAACCTACATCAGTGCTTTAGCACCAGAAGTCACAAGCTTCCTTACCAGTCAGTCACTGCTGGTGTGTGTTTTCTGAGCATAGAAAAGTGCATAATGGTGGGTCTCTCATCTTGGAATCCTACATAATATTTTCACTATCCTAAAATACCTGTGTTCATCTCGGCCATAAACACCTTCAATTTTAAGAAGAGCTGTGTGCTCTCTTTGGTTTCAGAGACCTCACTTACAGCTAGCAAAAACAGCCTTGCACCACAGCCTTCCAGACATATTTGCCTTTTAGAAGTCTTTTTCCCAGCAGGCTACATGTCCATTCTTTTCTCCTACTTGGCCCCTAGCAATCATATTTCTTTTTTTTTTTATTACCTCTTCCTATAGTTTTTCATTTTCTAGAATGACATACAGTTGGAATTATATAGTATGTAGCCTTTCAGACTAGCTTTTTTAAAATTCAATAATATGCATTTAAGACCCAAGCATCTCAGCCTTCTGTGATGACAAATAGGTAATAGATCCCTTGATAAATAAGCAGATATATCTAGGGTTTCTCTATTTCGTTTTATATTTAACATCGAATTCTTTGTATTTAATGTAACAAAATGTAAAAAGAATATCCAAAGGTTTAGAGACATGTATATTGTTCTTTCCACCATCTTGACACCTGCAGAAGCCTGCTGGGAAAAAGACTTCTAAAAGGCAGATATGTCTGGAAGGCTGTGGTGCAAGGCTGTTTTTGCTGGCTGTAAG
>CABHPH010150648.1:0-16278 GCA_902168325.1 Peromyscus nudipes
TGACCGTGGATATCTGCATCTAGTTCCCTCAGTCACTGGATGGGGTTTCTAGTACGACAATTAAGGTGTTTGGCCATCCTATCACCAGGGTAGGTCAGATCGGGCTATTTCTCGACTATTGCCAGCAGTCTATTGTGGGGGCATCTTTGTGGATTTCTGTGGGCCTCTCCAGCACTTTGCTCCTTCCTATTCTCATGTGGTGTTCATTTATCATGAACATTCCTTGTGTTTCCTCTCTGTACTTGATCCAGTTGGGATCTCCCGCTCCCCCAAGTTCTCTTTCCCTCGCCCCTCGCCCCTCATTACCCCCACTCACGTCCAGACTGTTCATGTAGATCTCATCCATTTCTCCGTCATTGGGCAATCCCCATGTCTTTCTTGGGGTCCTGTTTTCCAGGTAGCCTCCCTGGTGTTGTGAGTAGCCATCCAGTCATCCTTGTTCCACAACTAGTATTCTCCTATGAGTGGGTACATACCCTGTTTGTCTTTCTGAGTCTGGGTTACCTCACTCAAGAGGATTTTTTCTAGATCCCTCCATTTGCCTGCAAACCTCATGAATGCAAGCTGATACAGCCACTGTGGAAATCAATATGGCGCTTTCTTAGAAAATTGGGAATCAATCTCCCCCAAGATCCAGCTATACCACTCTTGGGCAAATACCCAAGGAATGCTCAATCATACCACAAGGGCACTTGCTCAACTATATTCATATCAGCATTATTTGTAATAGCCAGAACCTGAAACAACCTAGATGCCCTTCAACCGAAGAATGGATAAATAAACTGTGGTACATATATACAATGGAATACTACTCAGCAGAGAAAAACAATGACATTATAAGGATATATTTCAAAAACCTGTACTCCACTAAAGTGGAAAACCTAAACTCTTAGTACACCCCACTTATTAAAGTTAAGTAAAGATCAGATAAGCAATTTAAACAGATCTATAATCCCTAGTGAAATAGAAGTACTCATTAAAAGTCTCCCGAACAACCAAACTAGGCCCTCTGAATGTGGGTGACAGTTATGTGGCTAGATCTGTTTGGGGAGCCCCCTGGCAGTGAGACCAGGACTTATCCTGGATGGATGAAATGACTTTTTTAGAACACATTCCTTAGGGTGGGATAATTTGCTCATCTTTGACATGGAGGGGGGGTCTTGGCCCTGCCTCAACTTAGTATGTCAGACTTTGTTGACACCCCAAGAGAGGCCTTACCCTCTCTGAGGAGTGGATGGGTGGGGTGAGGGGAGATAGGGGGATGGAAGAAGGGAAGAGAGGGGGAACTAGGATTGGTATGTAAAATGAAAAAAAAACTTTTTTAAAAATAAATTTTATAAAAGCCTCCCAAACAAAAAAGCCCAGAGCTTCAGCATGGAATTCTACTAGACTTTCAAAGAATTAATGCCACTACTCCTCAAATTATTTCACAAAAGTAGAAACAGAAGGAACATTGACCAATTCTTATGAGACCACAATAACCCTAATTCCTAAACCACGTAAAGACACAAAAAAGAAAGAGAATTACAAACCGATTCCCCTTATTAATACAGATGCAAAAATTCTCATTAAAATACTCCCAAATCAAATCCAAGAACACATCAAAGTGATCATCATAATGATAAGTAGAATTCATCCCAGAGATGCAGAGATGGTTAAACATACATAAATCTATAAATGTGGATTTATACACTCTGAAAGACAAATTGAAAGACAAAAAAAGTATATGACAATCTTATTGGAGGCAGAAAATTACTGAAGAGGCTAAGGATACAAGAGGCAAACTTCAACATAATAGAGGTGATTTACAATAAGCCCATAGCCAATGCCAACCTAAAAGCATTTCAACAAAATCAGGAAGAAGACAAGGCTGTCTACTCTCTCCATACCTATTCAATGTATTGCTTGAAGTCTTAGCTAGAGCAATAAGATAATAGATGGAGACCAAGGCAATACTCATAGAAAGGAAAGAAGACAAAATTCCATTAATTTGAAGGTGATATAATAGTACACATAAGTGATCCTAAAAATTCCACCAGAGAACTGATAAACACATTCAACAAAATAGCAGGATACAAAATTAACACAAAAAAATCAGTAGCATTCCTACATACAAATCACAAACAAATAGACTGAGAAAAAAAATCAGGGGAACAACATTTTTACTTATAGTCTCAAAAAAGAAAAAAGAAAGAAAGAAAGAAAAGAGAAAGAAATCTTGTGATTACTCTACATGCAAGTGAAAGACTTGTATGATAAAAACATTAAGACACTGAAGAAAGAAATTGAAAAAGATATCAGAAAATGGACAGATCTTCCATGCTCAGCAATCAGTAGGATTAATATTCTAAAATGACAATTCTACTAAAAGCAATTCACAGATTCAATGCAATCCCCATCAAAATTCCAACACAATTCTTCTCAGATTTTGAAAGGACAATGTTTAGCTTTACATGGAAACAAACAAAATAGTTAAGCAATCCTGAATAAAAGAATTGCAGATGGTATCACCATCCTAACTTCACATTATACTGCAGTTATAGTATAAACTATATCTTAAAGTAAGTATCAGAAAATAGCATGATATGGGTGTAAAAATAGCAAAGTTGATTAATTGAATCAAATTGAAGACCCAGAAATAGTCCGTATATCTATGGACACCAGATTAAAGAAGCCAGAAACACACACTGGAAATATGACTTCTTCAACAAATGTGGATGCCCAAAGTGGGTGGTGCCATGTAGAAGAATACAAATAGACCTATGCATATCACCCTACACAAAACTCAGCTTCACATGTATCAAAAATTTCAACAAAATGCCAGTAAATCTGGCCTTCTGATATACTGAAACTGACAGAACAGAAAGTGGGGGATAGCCTTGAACTCACTAGCACAGGAAAAGACTTTCTGAGCAAAACACGGGTAGCATAAGCACTAAGAACAACAATTAACAAATAAGACCTCATGAAACTGAAAAGCTTCTGTATGGCAAAGTCACCATCATTCCAACAAAGCTGCAGGCTACAGAATAGGAAAAGACTTTTAACAACTACATAACTGAAAAATGACTAGAATCTAAAATGTATAAAGAATTCAAAATTGTACATCATGAAAACAAAGAATCCATTAAAAATGGAGCACAAATCTAAACAGAGAATTATCAGAAGAGGAAACACAAATACCTGGGATGTACATAAATACATATTTAACACCCTTAATCATCATGGAAATGCAAATCAAAACTACTTTGAGATATTACCTTACTCCAGTCAGAATATCCAAGATCAATAAAACAGTGACAGCTCATGCTGGCACGGTTGTGGAGTAAGAGAACACTCATCCATTGCTGGTGGGAGTACATACTCATACAACCTGTATGGAAATCAGTGTGACCATTCTTCATGAATAGATCTACATCAAAATCTAGCTATACCACACTAGCATATACCCACAGGACTTTACATCTTAGTACAATGGCACTTGCTCATCCATGTACACTGCTGCTCTATTCAAAATAGCCAGAAATTGGAAACAGCCTAGATCCTTCAATTAAAAAAATCAACAAAGAAAATATGCTACACTTACACAATAGAATATTACCTAGCCATTAAAAAAATGAAATACATAGAAAAATAAATGGATGGAGCTACAAAAAAATCCTGAGTGAGGTAACCCAGATAGACCTAAAGAGACAATTGTAGCATGTATTCACTCATTAGCTCTTGTCTTATATAAAAGGGCTATAATCCACACAACCACAGAGTTTAGATACAGAGTAAAAGACTAAGAGGAAGGAATGGATTTCCTAGGAAAGGGGAATACAATAAATAGTTATGAATATATAGGGGTATGAGGTTGGGGATTGGAATAGGAGGATCAAATAGAGATCAAACAGAGGAGGAAAAAATGTGTTAATCTAGGGAACATGGGGAGGATTAGCTAAAATTAAGGGCTATTTGAGGGATCAAATAGAAACCTACTAGAGTAGAAGTTTCATAAAATATATACATATATAAATACTTTTAAACAAAATTACCAAATTGCATGGAGAATAATTGACCCAATTAGACATTTCTCCTCACCAAGTGAATCTTCCATTTCAGAGAAGGGGTTATATCTAATCAAGTTGTTGCCTAAAGGGGCTTCTACCGGAACCCAGAACAATCCAGGTTCCTGCCAAGACTATTGGTTGCAGTTAAAAAAGAATCAAGGCATGGCCCTTTTGCAGAAGATAACACCTATACAACTCATTGAACATGGACAAGTTGAGCTGGTGCTTACCTAGAGCCTTCACCTCTACTGACTAGTGTTCATGGTCTGGAACTTACTTCTTCATCTACCATGCAGATCTGCCTGAAAGATATGCTCGTGGAATAGTGTTTCTTGTGAGTTTTTTCTCTTTGGTGTTTTGTTTTTGTTTGTTTCTTTATTTTTTCTATTCTTGTTTTGTTTTGTATTGGTTTTGATGTTGTCATTTTTTGATTTTATTTTATAATTATATTTCCATATCCATTTTCTAATGAGAGATAGAAATGAGGGTGTATGTGGTGGTATTGTGTTCCTCCAAATATTGTGCATGCTAATAAACTTATCTGGGGTCAGAGAACAGAACAGCCACAATATTAAACATAGAGGATAGGCAGTGGTAGCACACTCCTTTAATCCTACCATTCCAGAGGCAGAGATCTACCTGGATCTTTGTGTGTTCAAGGATACAGCCAAGCATGGTGACTCATCCCTTTAATCCCAGAAAGTGAGCCTTTAATCCCAGGGAGTGATGGCAGAAAGCAGAAAGGTATGTAAGGCATGGAGATCAGAAACTAGAAGCTTTTAGATGGTTAAGCTTTCAGGCTTTGGAGCAGCAGTTCAGCTGAGATTCATTCTGGATGAGGACTCAGAGGTTTCCAGTCTAAGGAAACAGGATCAGCTGAGGAACTGGCTAGGTGAGGTAGCTGTGGCTTGTTCTGCTTCTCTGATCTTCCAGCATTCACCACAATAACTGGCCTAAGTTTGATTTAATTAATAAGACCTTTTAAGATTCCTGCTACAGGTGTAGCTTTGGGTGGGAGGCAAAGTTGGGAGGACTTGGGGAAGGAAACTGTAATTAGAATACACCATATGAAAAAAATATTTTCATTAAAAATAAAATAGAGAAAAAAAAGAACAGGCCATGTATCTGTATTCCTATAATCCCAACACTGCATTGTGTAGGTATAAACAGGATTTCTGGGATTCACTAGCTTTCAGTTCATCTCTGTAAGAGACTTTTCTCAAGGAAATACTGTGGGGAGTACAACATCAGGATACTCTATGCTCCCCCATTAACTTCTGTATGCCTTGCATGAGAATTTGTGCAAACACGTTTCTGCACCATGCATACATACACCACACAGACACACAGACACACACACACACACACACACAATTAAACTGTGAAACCTATTATACTCATTATCTATTCAGTATCTTGTATGACGATAATATTCACAGATAAAAGTGACTGATGATCATTAGTATTTTATGAATTTTTCTGTAATTGAATATTGAAGAGGGATAAGTATTTTGCAAAGAAATAATTTGGGGCAGGGTGTATCTGGCAAAGATAGGCATCACAATGCCACTATAGGTAGGCCTGGAATTGTATCACTATTACAGAAAAGTTTTTGAAGGGAGGATAAGAGAAACAGGATAAAGCTACAGAACACACTGGGAAACACACATTACTGCAAGAATTTAGAACCACATTAACTGCCCAATATGGAATTTTCTTTGATAAGCAAATGAAATCCAGGGCACTGGTATGACAAAGATGCAGACTCCAATGTGCCCACAATCTGTGTCATTTTCAATTTTGTAGCCATTCTCACTCTCAGATATTATAAAGGTTCTTTTTAGAGGAAAGTTCTGATTTCTTGATTTTAAACAAACACTAGTGTGCACACTTGCTGTGTGAGGTATGTAAGGAATTGTCAATGCTTTAAATTTAACTGAAATTCTAAGTCTTCTCTGCAGCTCATAACACATCACGTGAAGTTCAATTCAAGGCACAGGTTTAATGTATGTTTTGAACCATAACTAAATTATATATTAGAGTGTAAAGTAATGGAATAAGTAGCTGTCACTTGTTCTAATGATAATATATAAACTAAATTTAATTTTTATCTCTTTGAGAGTAGACCTAGAATATTCTTCATTGTAATGTTGCTATTCAAATTCTGCCTCCCAAACATTAAAAAGCACATGCAGAGATTTAACACATGCAGGATCCCAGTATTCATGACAGTTACTTTGACAGGTGCTGGGTGTTTGAAGTAATCAAATCTTTGAATTTTTTATCCTGGTCTATTATGTTGCCTTTTTTAAAAAGTAAAATAGATGTCTTAGCAAAGAAGAAATTCAAATGTAATGCAAACCAAGCGTGTAATTGTCCTTTATAATATTTGTATAGCAGTTTATATCAAATAGCATTAAACTTTGGTATTAATGACATCTATAGGCATACTTTCAATAATATTTAATGCTTAAACTACATGAGAATTTTTATGTGACTATATTTTAAATAATTTATTTTATTGTTACTTTTCCTGGGAAAGGAGTCCTATGGCTCTTTCAATTAGCAGGAAGCATCTAAAGGAAACAAGTGACAACAGTAACAAAAGAATCCCTTCCTGCCTCATGTCTAGCCATTACTACTTTCCTGCAAAATGTTTCAATAAGAGTTAACAAATATTTGACACCTTCTCAAATGAATCAGTGTTTTAAGTGATTCATCCCTAATAACTCATTTATCAACATTATAAAGTAGACTCTAATTTTGTGGATGAGGGTCTAGGGTCATACTACTTACTGATGCTTGCTCTTGTGCTCAGGATGAGGTGGATGTTCTCAGAGCAAATATTGGAGCCTAAAAGATGTCCTTAAAACTCCTATGGTATAATAATTGATGTGTCATTACCTGAAATATGATTTAGTTTTATGTGAAAGGAATGGATTTAATTACTTCCTTTCTAATTTAGCTTTTTATTGATTCTTTATGGATTTCACATCATGCACCTCAATTCCACTCATCTCCCCATCCCTTTGCATCTTCCCTCTGCCCTTGTACCTTCACCCCAATAAGATAAAACAAAGTGAAATTTAAAAGAAAAAAAATGGGGCTGGAGAGATGGCTCAGCCGTTAAAGGCTAGGCTCACAACCAAAAATAAAAGAAAAAAAATGGTAAGAAAAGAAAAATCTCACCATGAAAACTGTAGTGTGACACAGTAAGTCATACAACATACCTTTTAGTCTATACATCTTTACTTGCAAATGCTCATTGCAATGAGTCATTGGTCTTGAACAAAGCCTCTGGTTTCTGCTACAATAACAATACTGGGGACTCAGTGCGACTACTTTTGGATATCCTGTTGTTGTCCTGTGTCATGGAGATCCTGCAAGCTTGGGTTTTGCAGGACTAGCCCCCTTCATGTGCTCCAGAAGATCATAGGTGGGGTGGATGTTGGGATGAACCAATTCATAGCCCTGGATCTGGGCCTGGTGGTATTTGGGTTGTTCAGCCTGCTGGCACTCCCTCATCCTCAACACCAGGGTGAGCTCTCCAACACCACCCTGGCTAGCTCACCCTATGCAGTAAGCAGCAAGGGGTTGGGCAGGTTCTCTTGTTCTCATTCCCTATTTCAGTTAGCCAACTTACCCATATCTACACCACCAGGGTAAGCTCGGCTGTGTTGCCCAGGAGAGGTACAGGGGCCATTCTGCAAAGCTGATGAGTGGCAGGGCCAGTTCTCCTGACCTTGGGGGACATCTCTTCCACCTGCCACAGGCCACTGGGGGTACTTCTCTTCCTCACCCATGCCACAGTATAACAGAAGGAGGCAAAGACCTCTCAAGCTCATGTTATCTGGGCTAGTTCACCCATGCCCCTGTCAATGGGTTCAGCACTACTGTGCTGCCCAGGCAAGGTGTAGGGCCTGCACTTCCCAGTGCTTCAGCTGGCAAGGGGATGAATCAGCTCTCCTGCATGCTGGAGGTGGTGAGGGGTAAGGGAAGAGGGCATTTTTCCCTTGCCCATGCCACCACATGGTAGATGAAGTTGTTGGGACAAGTTCTTCAGCTCTCAAGCCCTCAGAGCCAGCTCAACTCTCCCCTCACCCCCAACCACAGGGTCAGCTTGATCAAGCTGCCCAGGCAAGGTAAGGGGCAAGGGCAGCTCTCCCTAGTGCTGCAGTCAATGAGGGGTAGGGTCAACTCTGTGCAGCTCTATCCTCTTGTTCTTCAGTAGCAACAGGAGCCACGGACATCAACAAGGACTGTAACTCTAGCTGGGCCCTGGACCCAGACTATACAGGCCTTGGCAGGAGTAGCCCAGGCCTGATTATCACCATGGCTCTGGGTGGCAACCAAGAGCCAACCATCTCAGCCCTTACTACCTTCACCTCTTTGGATCTGCTCTCCACAGGACGTAAACCATTCTGTCTCTCTTCTGTACCACACCACATATTGGCTCATCGTGACAGAGCCAAATGAGCAGCATGTTGATTGTGATTTTTTAATGGTCTCCATCTATTGCAAAGAGAAATTTTCTTGATGAGGGATAGGACTACACTTATCTGTGGACATAGAACAAATAATTAGAAAACAGATAGAGATTATGCTGGTTTAGTAAAGTCGTGGTTGTAGGTTCTCCTCTGAGATCCATGATGTATTCATTCGTTTTTCCAGGACCAGTCATGATTTTCTTTTTCTTATTGAGTGGCTCTTAAGCACAATTGGAGAGCTGTTGATTACCCCCAAGGTGTGCATGCCACTAGTGCACCCTGAGGCTTTTTATGAGATGCCGGTCACTGTTGCAGTTCACAGACATCATATCTAAGTAGGAGTGTTGGTGGTTTCCCTCCTTTGGAAGCTTGATTTGAGCCTTGTGGCACCTTGAAAGCTAGTCTTTAGGGAGGAGCATTCTGATCAGTTCGAGCTGAGGGGCCTCTGGCCAGTGTGTTTGAAGTACACTGCATTTTCAGCAATGGGGGCTTTTCTTACCTCTAGGGAGCAACCAAGGAAATAGCAATAGCCTGTACTGTTTAGGGGAGTTTCATGGGAAACTTTGACCAATAATTCAAAAGAAGGCTTCTCATGCCTGGTGTTTTGAATTTTGTTAAATGTTCTTTGGTTCTTGGAGGAAGCATTGTCAGCCCAGAAAGAAATTTCATTTAAACTATATATGAATATTTTTACATAGAGTTTCTGGAATTTTAAATGACTTGATCTTGTGTAAATGTTGAATATCTATGCTCAAGTGCCCTCAAAAATTAAAAGATTTTTTATGTTACTACTTTCTCCCTAAATATATAGTTAAATTAGTTTAATTTTGTATCAAAATTATACAGCTCAATTGTAGCTAGAGTTTTCCTTCCTGGCCCACAGTCTGGACAAATCTTTGTCACCCGCCAGTCCCACAGCCGCTCAGACCCAACCAAGTAAACACAGAGACTTACATTGCTTACAAACTGTATGGCCATGGCAGGCTTCTTGCTAAATGTTCTTATATCTTAAATCAACCCATTTCTACTAATCTATACCTTGCCACATGGCTCGTGGCCTACCAGCATCTTCACATGTTGTTTGTTATGGCGGTGGCTGGCAGTGTCTCTCTGACTCAGCCTTCCACTTCCCAGAATTCTTCTCCTCCTTGTCCTGCCTATACCTCCTCCTGCCTGGCTACTGGCCAATCAGTGTTTTATTTATTATCCAATCAGAGCTACACATTTGACATACAGAACATCCCACAGCACTCAATAGCGTCCACTTTAAAGCCGTCCTTAAGTTATCTTGAGATACCTCAGCTATTCAATGTTCGCCACATTCAGAAAATTTTAAAAACTGAGTAGGGAGTTTTATCTTGGGACTCAGTCTTTGCTCTTCTCTGTCTTTCAGTTCTTGATGTTCCTAAACTCCCAACTTTATTCCAGTAGGCTGAATCTGCTTACTGGATGGAATAACTTTCTCTTCTAAGTTTTCAAATGATTCTTCTGTTGATAGGATATTCCTATTACTCAGTTTCTGCATCCCAAGTCTACCTATTTTGTGTACATCTCCTATTTCATTCTAACTCCATGTACATCCATTTGTACATATTTTTTTCCTTTTTTTAACCTGTCACAATGTTAATTTCTAATATAATGTGTGCTGCCAATCTACCTATTAGGATGTTATTATTCAACACACATCAGCTACCTTTCATATCTTACTAAAACCACTACTTGGACAAAAATGGGTTTTATAATAGAGTGGAAGGAATGTAAGTATTGGAAGCAGTAAACAGAGTTTTATTTTGGGGCTGCCAGCTCACAAAAAAAATGACACAGAGACTTATTATTTATTATGAAAGCTGGGCCTTAGCGTAGGCTTGTTTCTAACTAGTTGTTACAATTTAAATTAACCCACATTTTTAAATCTACATTTGTCCATGTACTCTTACCTCATTTCCATTATGCTCTGTGGGAGCCCAGCTGGGAGACTGGCTCCCACATTTTAAAACAGGCTTCTCTTTAGGGCAGAGGGATAAGAGATACTAGATAGAAGGACAGAGTGGAGAGAAACAGATAGAAACACTGGATAGCCCCAGGAGGCCCTGGATCAAAACCCACCAGCCCCTTCTTTCTCTTCTAAAGGGTTCTTTATGAAAATGCCAAGGGGTAGAGCAAAAGACCTCCCTCTAGCACAGTCAAGTGCAAACCCTTCCAATCACCTGGTAACCATGCGTGTGGTCAAGCAATCCTCTAATGCAGCCCTCCTGGGTAAAGCAAGCTCAAATCTCACTAGGAAAACTTTGTAGGCCTAAACAACTCCCCCTTCATGATATAAAAAGGCCCCCAGTCCCCTTAGATAGACTGTGACTGTATTAGGTTGTTCTTCTTGATTAATTTTACATACATACATTCAGGAAGCAATCAAGAAGAAAGTTGCCCAGCTTTGGCTACCAGGATCTGTCAGAAGGAGTTACTCTCTGACTCAGGACCCAACTGAGAGCTTGCAAACATCCACCTCAATCTCCATAGCTGCCATACCTCCCAGTAAAGGAGTAGAGGATAATGAAGATGGAATATCCTTTTTGGAATTGGTCTCAGCTACACCAAGCTCTTTTCCTAGATCAAAACTCTCCCTTAACAGCTGTTCAATAAAATTTTCAAGAGACTATTTTGATTCCCAGGAGAAAACAGTCATTTCAAATCACTTCAAAGTATCCACTCAAGTAAGCAAAAACCTATACTAATTATAAAGAAACTTTTACAAACTAACTCGATTGTAGGAGGCTTATCCCTTTGTGGGAGGCCTACCCTTTTCTAAACAAAAACAGAAGCAGTGGAAACTTATAGGAAGAAGACATAAAAACTTCCCTAATTATGACACCTTCACTTAAGTTTTTCAGGGGCTATTAAAACCATAAAATTATATTTTAAGCTATCATAAAAAATATTCAAATACATCTGAAGGTAAGAGTAATAAAAACTTCAAGATGCTTCTAATTTGATTTGGTTTATCTTTTAAAAATTAATGTTACCTAACTTGTCAGAACTAGACAGATATTGAATTTACACTTTTTTACAAACTTACATTCACCATTTACACTTTTTACATTCAATATTTACACTTTCTACATTCAATATTTACACATTTTACAAACTTACATTCAACATATTTACAAGGAGCATGACTATCACTATACATATTTGCACTTTTTACAAACTTTTATTCAAAAGGAAACTCTATAGAACTATTTTTCAAATGTATCTAGAAAAATGACTTATCAGAACTAAGTTACATTCAAAAGTAAACTCTGTAGGATTACTTTACAAACTTTACCAAGCATCTAGGAAAGATTTCTTAACTGAACTACTTTATTTTCTTTCAACAAGATAGAGAATACGCAAATCATGAGTTACCATCGTAAAAATTATAAGTGAACTCAAAACTGCTTCATTTCTAAATTTCATTGTGCATGGTCAGCTTTGATATCATTCTGAAAGTTTTCCTGTTAGTTTGAAGTCAGTGGCTATAAGCTTGACTGAGGGTAAAATTCCCTCTTGTTAATTTTTTAAAGCTGCTTTTTAAGATTATCATGAACACTTCAATGATGCCAATGTTTCTTTCTTTAATTTTAAGTACAACCTGTTTCTTTCTTTTTTTTTTTTAAATTTACCTTTTTTGTTTGTTTGTTTGTTTGTTTTTCTGTACTTAAAGCAATTTCCCAGTGTATGGACAGCTTTCCTTCGTCTTCTTAAGGGTTTCAAAACGACTTGAAAAGCATCATTAGCATCTTAATTGCCTCCTGACAGGCATCACTTGTTTCTAGTTTTCATGAAGTTAAGCTATGCTTTGCAGCAGCACTTAGGAAAAAACAGCATTTTGCAAAGTACATTTCTCAAGCTGCCTTTCTCTATATTATTATGCTGTTAGGAATGAACTACATTTCCCATGCTGCCTTTCTGGTCCACCACACTCCTGTTTCCCTTACACAGTTTGTGTTCATACTGAAAATCAAGATCAAGTGAGGGGTTTTTGTTGTTGTTGTTGTTTTGTTTTTGTTTTTGTTTTTGTTTTTTGCCACTGGAGGTTTCAGTGCTCCCTGAGCTGGTATTGACAGGTATACTTCCTTCACCTAATATTGTCCCTGGAATAGGCTGTGTCAGTCTATCCGCAGGCACTCAGTCAGGCATTTTGGTAACTCTTTGTTTCCCTCATCTTACCAGATCAGTGAAAAAGTAAAGAGAGTTTCTCAAGACTTCTGTTCCCTGTTCTTGGCTTCATGGCCAAGGAAACTAATTCTGATGGTTCAATGTTATCATAGTGTAACAATGTCAGTGGAGTGAAGAGTTTTATTTTATCTGAATATGCCTCAGGGAAAATTCTTTCCTTTGCCACTCAGGACTTAAATACAAGTTGTTCACGGGCCAATAGCTTCCATAGGAATCTTTTTCTGCCCGTTTTTCTCATCTTTGATAGGTTTTTCTCTGACTCTTCCCCAGGAGTTTGTGTTCAAAGTCCCATAGCTGGAAATCAAGGACATAGTTCCTCTGTCTTGTTGCTTATTTTATCTTAGTGTTTTCTTACATTATATTCCTGTATTCTACCTTATATTTTTTCTTATTACCCTAAGTTTTTCATGCACTATATTCCCTCATTCTACCTTGTATTTTTTCCTTAATTTTTATAGATAGAAATTAAGAGAGAGAGAAAAAGAAAGAAACCTAGATAGAGAGAAATATACACTGCAGCCTCACTTTTCAACTTTGGCATTCAATCATCTTACTTTCACTCCCAAGAATAAAATACCATAACATTTATTTTTAATTCCTTATTGGGCTTCCCCCGTCACATACACGACACTCTCTCCTTTCACCAAATCCACTGTCCCTGTTCCTGGTGCCATTTGTGGGAGTCTGACTGGGAGACCAGCTCTCACATTTTATAATAGGATACTCTTGAGGAGAGAGGGATAAGAGATATTAGATAGAATGATAGAGTGAAGAGAAAGAGATAGAAACATAGGATTGCCTCAGGTGGGCCTGGATCATTATCCACCAGCCCCTCCTATCTCTTCTAAAGGGATATTTATAGGAATGGCAAGAGGTAGAGCAAAAGACCTTCCCCTAGCTCAGCCAAGTGTAGACCCTTCTAATCACCTAGTAACCATGCACATGGTCAAGCAATCCTCTAATGCAACTCTACTGGGTAAAACAAGTTCAGATCTCAATAGGGAATTTTTGTGGACCTCCACAATGCCCATTCTGGTTATTCCACATCTTACTGGTGACTCCTTTCTTCTTCCCAGAGCTCTCTCTGTCTAGAAGTTCCATATATACCTCCTGCCTAGATATTGACCATTTAGCTTTTTATTAAACCAATGACAGTGACACATCTTCACACAGTGTAAAGTAATATTCCACAACAGAAAGCAGACCAGCACATGTTCCTCTTCAGATAGTCACATTTATGTGTTTAGTACATGGAAGTATGTTACATACTAGTAGAAAATATTGCATGTACCTATCAGAATTATGACAGGGTACATACAAATGTGTAAACTATCAGTTAATCAAACTATAAAAGTGATTATGGGCAAACTACTCAGTGCTTGGGGTTATCTATAGAAGAGTTGAAAAAGATTAGCCCACTTAAAATTTCAGTATGGACAAGGGAAGGACTTTTGGATCCAACCTGTAACTGATATGCTAATAGATGATCAGAGAGTGACAGTTACATTTCTTTGGGGATATGGTCACTGGTAGGTTGCCTATACTCCAATAGATAGTCCCACACCCATGTCCACAGGGAATGTGTTATGTGGGAGTTTGTGTTAGTCCAACTCCCACCTCCTCCCACCTTTGAAAGGGTTTTCATGTGGAGGATAGAAGAATGAAGAAATATCAGGTAGAAAGATAGACCTAGATGATGAGGAGAAAGAAAGAGATACAGGGTAGTATCTGGAGTGCCTGGGTAAATACCCAACAGCCCAGAGATTTATTCAAAAAAGCTTTTTCTAATAAGCCAAGGGGAGAGGCAAAAGACCTCCTCCTTGCAAGATCAAAGCATACCATACAGCCAAATGTAGACCCTTCCAAACATCTGGTAAACAGGCCCATGGCCAAATCATCCCTTTATGTAGCCCTGCTGAGTAAAGCAAGCTCAGATTTTCTGACCTTGAGTAAGACCTTACTTAATAGGTAGCCTCTGTGGGCTCCCACGATGTTAAATGGACTCAGTGTGTTATATTAGAAGGAAAAAAGGACGTGAAGTAGGGAGGGAAGTCTGTTGGAGTGGCTTGGTAGAGTCAAAGGCTAGAAATGTGGGGTGGATATAATCTTGAAACATTGTATGCACTCATGTTGTATACCTTTACATTTCAGGTTGTAGCATATGTGGATTTCTTTCGTTTTTTCTTTCCCTGAAGAAAGCCCGCATTCCGCTTTTCAATTAATAACACTTTAAGGAGGAGAGAAAGAACAATGAAACACTAATAGAAGTCTGAATGAAATCAATACATAAAAGATGTGCTATGACGCGCAAGGAAAATCTGTCAAAATTTCCTTCCAAGTGACAGTAACTATAAAGAGGGAAAGGGGCATTTATGTTATTTACTAATTTACATGATGAATTAGCT
Organism: Peromyscus nudipes; assembly: GCA_902168325.1. Taxonomy (NCBI): domain Eukaryota; kingdom Metazoa; phylum Chordata; class Mammalia; order Rodentia; family Cricetidae; genus Peromyscus; species Peromyscus nudipes. The sequence goes on from CABHPH010150648.1 coordinate 15,160, forward strand.
GTGTTATTATGTTTCTAAGACGTGTGAATTTTGAATGTTGCAAGACCAGAAGGAATTCTTTCCCAGCTTTTTTCAGGAAGAATATGTTGTTTAAATTAAAACAACAACAACAACAACAACAACCAGCTCCAGATAATACCCATACTATTGTTGCTGTCATATGCTGCACTCACCTAAGCTCAGTTCCATGAAGGGAAGTCCATTAGGGCCCAACATTTTATGACCAGCTCTGTGTCTCTCTGAGGAGCTGCTTTTATCTGTGGAATCCTAGATAATATGTCATTTTAGGAAAGCTTGTGTTTTGACAGACAGTCAAGTAGTAGTTTCCATATATAGTCCATAGCTTAGTCAGAGTGCAGACACATTCTTATAATGGGATAAACTTTTGTCATTTTCTAGGCAGTCCTGTTCCCTGGGGTGAGGATCTGGTTTCCCCAGACAGACAGTCTGCACTCTCAAGGCCAGGGCATTTGCAGCACAGGAAAGATCCCTGTGACAATGGAGTAAGGCAAAGGGACTTCAGCTGCTGGAAGCAGAAAGCCCAGGCAGGAGCAAGAAGTCAAGGTTTTACTCTGGGGTGGAACTAGATAAATGACAACGACAAAAACAGAAGAAGAAAACAAATCCTTCGTGGTTATATGAATACATCGGAGCCATTTGGCATAAAGTTCTCATAAGGGAACAGTTACTTTTTTGTTATTGAGTAAACTTGTGGATCTGGTTGCATTTTGTATGGTACCTAAGGTAGGAGGAGGCACAATGTACAAATAAATACAAGGATTTAATCCTGATAAAATGAATTCAGACACATTTCTCCTTTTTTTTTTGAAAAAAGGTGCAAAAGTACTTTGTCTTCCTTAATTTATGTAGGTATGTTTTCTTAAATGTATTATTCAACTTTGGGGAATACACTTTATGAAATATACTGAAATTAGATAAGAAAGTCTTTTTTTTTTTTTAATGAGAGAAGCAATGAAAATTGCCTAAAATGATAAATGCTAGAAGCATCACAGAATCCAGAAAACCAGTTGCCTTGGTGAGGGACAGTGAAGCCAAAACACTAGAATATACTTTGAACTCCTCTGTTCTTCACTGTGGAGCTGCAGAGTGATGAAAAAG